>PVKP010009780.1:0-66956 GCA_004027715.1 Plecturocebus donacophilus | reverse complement strand
TATGTTCTTCTCTAAGTTGTCCATTCTCGTTAACATTTCGTTAAATCTTCTTTCAAGGTTCTTAGTTTCTTTGCATTGGGTTAGAACATGTTCTTTTAGCTCACAGAAGTTTCTTATTATCCACCTTCTGAAGCCTGATTCTGTGAGTTCATCACACTCATCCTCCGTCAAGCCTTGTTCTCTTGCTAATGAGGAGCTGAGATCCCCTGTAGGAGGAGAGGCATTCTGATTTCGGGTGTTCTCAGCCTTTTTGCACTGGTTTCTTTCCATTTTTGTGGATTTATCCACCTGTCGTCTTTGTAATTGCCGACTTTCAGATTGGGTCTCTGAGTGGACGTCCCGCTTGTTGGTGATGAAGTTTTTTCTGTTTCTTAGTTTTCCTTTGGGGGGCTCCCCTTCCCCACAGAGCTGGGCCTTCCCGTGTTCAGCCGCGCTTGTTCTCAGTCCTCAGCGCCTCCAACTGCTGTTCTCCCTGTGGGGACGGGACCTGCCGAGCCCGACTAAAAGGGCATCCAGTCCCACACACTCTGCACCGAGAAGCGCCGCGCCGGCCAAAAGAGTCACGCTGGTGACCCGTGTGGCTTCCTCGCCGGGAATCTCCCAGTCTGTGGGCAACAAAAATTCGTCGGAAAGTGCGGCGTCCACTCGTTCTCTGTGCTTTCACTGGGAGCTACATTCCTGAGCTGTTGCTAATCGGCCATCTTGGATCTCTCTCCGATCGTGGTCTTTCTTTGCCACACTTCCATCCTTGAAGCCACAAAGATCTTTGGATACATAGGGACCTTTTCCTACTAGGCTTCAGATCCACCCTTCAATTTCAGAAATAATGAATCTCCCAGAACTAGTTTGCTTCTTTGTTCCTCTGGTATTTCCTGGAATAAGTCCCTAAATAATTTCTGAACTGCCCTTACCATTACTATGAGTAACTCATTCCCTGCCTGGCCCAAGAGCTGTCTGATAGGAGTGGCCTTACAACTCTGCAGTCTCTGTCTTCCTGACCTCCACTGCCTTCTTTCTCCCTCTACTCCCTTCCCACCTACTTCCCTTTTCATGCCATTCAATCAAACTCTCTACAATTGCCTTGTCTTAAGGTCAACATGCGAACATCAAGGGGTTCAACCTAATCACTTTGTCAACTGGTTGCACTATCTCTGGATCTCCTTCTAATCTCCCATTTTAGATATCACACACATGAGCTCCTCACCTCCACCCAAGTTCTCTTCCTGAGGAACAATGTTTCTAAACAAAAAAAAATTTTTTTGAGATGGAGTTTCTTTCCTGCTGCCCAGGCTGGAGTGCAGTGGCATAGTCCCGGCTCTCTGCAACCTCTGCTTCCCAGGCTCAAGCGATTCTTCTGCCTCAGCCTCCCAAGTAGCTGGGATTACAGGTGCGCACCACTATGCCAAGGTAATTTATTTTTGTATTTTAATAGAGACAGGGTTTCATCGTGTTGGCCAGGTTGATCTCAAACTCCTCACCTCAGGTGATTCTCCTGCCTCGGCCTTCCAAAGTGCTGGGATTACAGACATGAGCCACTGTGCCTTCCTGTTTCTAAGAATTTATCTCAAACATCAGAACAATTTTTTGAATCTCAATAGCCTAATTCTGGTTTACACCTGCCTCCCCCCTTCCCAGTCAAGTGATGAACATTCTCAAATCCAAATAGGGTATTTTCATGCCCCACTGTGAGTTCAGAATCACAACACAAGTGATCCTATTCCTAAATTTAGAGGTTTAGATACATAAGAAAGGAAAAAAACAGACATGTTGTTATTAAAGCAAAATCAGCAATAAGGCTGTCAAATATCAATGTCATTTCATATTATGAGCATGTTTTAAAACATGGTGGGCTTTGCAAAGAACATAGGTGAAATAAGTATCACATGAGGAACCCATCAAAAATAACTGGCTTAAGCAGGTTTACTGAAGATCTCAAAAGAGCATCTGAAAGGCAGTGTCCTTCACTCTTGAGCCAGCACAGGAAGGTAGGGATGAAAGGATAGTCTTATCATGTCAACCTGCCTAACAGGACAGCACTGAGAATAGCTACTGGCTCCCATCCTGAGGAGGCACTGCTCTTGTCATGTCTGTACTCTTGAGAGTTCTGAAATGGGAACAGAAGGCAAAGCCTTCTTTGAATTGGCCAAAGAAGATGGTTTGGAGGGAGAAAGTGGTCTGGACTTGTGAGGTGTCCCACTTTGCCACACACTGACCGAACGTGTCATGGACCGAATGGTCTGGAATGTGTCCATTCACCTCTCAGTTTCTTTATCTGAAATGTAGGTGGTGAATACAGTCGTCATAGAGCTGTTATATTGAGATGAGACCACCTGGGAAGGATTCGGTCTAGTGCCTGACACATAGGTCCTTAAAGACTTGTTGAATAAAAATGCAGTCAGAATAACACGTGTCCCCACTCCTTGAAAGAGTTGAAACACTGGGAAATTTTGAGTCCACTTTGCTTGGAAATAGAGACATTTAATAGTACAAGACATCCTGTGATGTAAAATGTCATCTTTATACTCCAAAGTTGTAGAGAATTAGGAACATCTATGAAGAATCTGAGAGCTCAGAATGAAAAAAGAAGAAAAGGAAAAGACAAGAATGGAAACTACCCATGAGAAAACAAAATGGAATTAAAATCCCCAAACTATTTTCTCGTAGATACTGCAGAAGACAGAAGTCACATCACCTCCTAGCTTCCCGCATTCACCTTCACCTAGGTAAGTATAATCCTAGACTATACCATCTAGATTTAAAAACACCTAGAAAGTCTAATTTTGACCTAGAATACACCAAAAAATTGTGATGTCTTTAATTTGCCTATATCATATCTGGCTTTCTTCTGTGTTCCCACCAGCAGTTAGTGAGACTCAATTATTTCAGCGGGAAAGTGGGTTAAAACCTTAGTTTGATCCAATATCTGAATTAGTTCATTTAGGAAGTGTTCAATCTCTCCTTCTAAAGGTTATACTCTTTCAGGGAGCTTCTCTCTTCCTCTTCTGCTTCCCTATAGGGATGAGCAATTGTTTATGTGGCAACCTCATGGCATTGGGGAAATCAAGTTGTTGGAATCCCTGGGTGCTCTCGCTCTGCCCTCTGGTAGCTGGGGACATTGCTTGTGCTTTTGACTGCTGCGTGTCTAATAGGTGTTCATAGTTCTTTTGTCCACAGTCGTGCACCTTGTGATCTGCTTCTTAAGTAGGGCCTTGGATGACAACCTTACTTCGGCTCTTGCTGGGGACTTTTGGATTTGAGATGCAACATAGTAGTGAGTTCCTGAGTTTTGGTCTCACAGATCACAAAGTAGCTTTTGGAGAAGTTGGCAACCCAGAAATACTGATGGGAGAAGATAAAATACACCAAGAAAGCCCTGTTCTTTTGAGCCAAAGAACCAAGAAGAGGGCAGCCTAGCAAAGTAGGATAAGAAAAGATGTTCAATACAAACATCAGCTTAAATGAAACAGGAGGGGCTGTGTTAAGTGGCTGTGTATGTTTCAGAGCAAAACAAATTTATGAGGGATGGGAGATAAAAGTTTTCCTGCTACTAGGAAAGCAAAGTAGTCCTCACTGTGTATGCACCAAACAATAGTACTGTAAAATATGTGAAGCAAAAAAGAACTCAAAGGAGAAACAGATGAATCCATAACTGTACTTGGAGACTTCAGCATTCCTCTTTCCAAAACTGAAAGAAAAACTAGACAGAAAGTCAGCACAGATATAGAAAAACAAAACACTACTATCAAATAGGATTCTATTTAGTACTTATAAAACACTGCACTCTAAAACAGCAGTATCTATCTTTTAAAGTACCTACAGGAGACATATCAAGATAGACCACATCCTGGACCTGAAAATGAACCGTAATACATTTAAAATAATTGAAACCAGGCTGGGCGTGGTGGCCCATGCCTGTAATCCCAGCATTTTGGGAGGCTGAGGTGGGTGGATCACTTGAGCCCAAAAGTTCAAGACCAGCCTGGCCAACATAGGGAAACCCCATCTTTACTAAAAATACAAAATATTAACTGGGTATCACTATACCTGGGTATCACATGCCTGTAATCCCAGCTACTGAGAAGACTGAGAATCACTTGAACCCAGGAGGCAGAGGCTGCAGTTAGTTGAGATTGTGCCACTGTACTCCAGCTTGGGTGACAAAAGGAGACTCTATCTCAAAAAATAAAATAAAATAAAATAATTGAAACCATACAGAGTATGTTCTCTGACTACAGCGGAATCAAACTAGAAACCACTTATATAACGTTAACAGGAAAATCCTCAAAGACTTGGAAAGAAAACATTACACTCCTAAATAATTTATAGGTCCAAGAGTAAGTCTTGAGGGAAATAAAAAATGCACTGAAGTGAATCAACATAACAAAATTTGTGGGACACAGCTAAGTCCATGCTGAGAGGAAATTTTATAGCACTAAACACATATATTAAAAAGAGGAAAAGTATCAAATCAGTCATGTAAGTTCTCATTTCAACAAAGTAAAAAAAGAAGAGCCAAATAAACCCAAAGCAATAGAAGGAAGGAAATTTTATAAGATAAGGGCAGAAATCAATGAAGTTTAAAACAGAAACCAGAGAGAAAATCAACGAAACAAATATCTGGTTCTTTGAAAAGATCAATGAAATGGATGAACCTCTAGCAAGACTGACAAAGAAAAAGAGAGGGAAGACATTAATGATCAAGATTAAAGATGAAATGGGATATTACTACAGACCCTGCAGAAAGCACAAGCATAAGGGAAACAACAGCTACAAACAACTCTACATACAAATTTAACAATTTAGAAGAAATTGATCAGTTCCTCAAGACACACAATCTACTGTATGTCTCTCACCCAGTATAAAATAGATTATTTGAACAGCTCTACAACTACTAAGAAAATAGACTTTTGGCCAGGCACTATGGCTTACACCTGTAATCCCAGTACTTTGGGAGGCTGAGGCAGTTGGATCACTTGAGGTCAGGAGTTTTAGACCAGCCTGGCCAACTTGGTGAAACCTCATCTCTAATAAAAATACAAAAACCAGCTGGTTGTGGTGGCGGGCACCTCTAATCCTAGCTACTTGGGAAGCTGAGGTAGGAGAATTGCTTGAACCTGGGAGGTGGAATTTGCAGTGAGCCAAGATTGCACCACTGCACTCCAGCCTGGGCAATAGAAAAAAAAAAGAAAAGAAAATATACTTTCAAATTTAAGACCCACACCCCTCACTACCCAAAATCTGTAGGCCCAAATGATTTCACTGAGGAATTATACCAATTTTTTTAAAAAAATTTTGTACTGTCTCTTCCAGAAAATAAAAGGTTGAAACATGTTTCTATTAATTTAATGAAGCTAGTTCTACCTGATACCAAAACCAGACATAGACATTGTTCTTACTGGAGAAAGACATTGTTTTCTCCCTAAGAACAGGAACAAGGCAAGAATGTCCTCTTTCACTGCTGCTATGCAACATAGTACTGGAAGTTTTTACCAGTGCAATATGGCAGGAAACGGAAATTAAAAACATGTCCATCAGAAAAGAAGAAATAAAATTATTCTCATTTGTGGATGATATGATAATCTTTGTAGAATATTCTATGGAGCCTACCAAAAAAAAAAAAAAAAAAAAAACCTCTCTGGGACTGAAACATGAGTTTTTAACAAGGTTTCAATTTACAATACCAACATACATAAATCAATTGTATTTCAGTATACTAGCACTGAACATGTGGATCAAAATAAAAAAATCATGACAATACCAAATGCTGGTAAGGTTACAGAGAAAATGGATCTCTTAAACATTTGTGATCTAATATAAAATGGTAGAGTCACTCTGGAAACTCCTTCAGGCCAGGCCCTGGGCATTGTATTTAACTTGAACTACAAGTATGGCAAGTTCCTTGTAACTATTTTGCATGTTTTAAGAATAGTTAAACGAAAGGTTAGTGCCTAAATTCCTAGACATGGAAGAAAAAATGATTAGATAGTTGCATCATTTTCTGTTGGTGAGAACCTAAAATGAATCATGCAGTAGTTTATCAAATAAGCATTGAACTTCCATGTTTCAAGCACTATTCTAGGTGCTGAAATTAAGTGGTGAACAAACGTATGTTAAGGCTTTTCACAAAGGTGAAAAGTTAATACTTAACAGAAAAAACAAATAAACATTTGGGCCCGTTGATCTCAGTCTTGGAATGAGCATTAATCTATAATTCTGCGTGCCCTCCTCCATTTGCATTATCATCACAATCCAGGGTCCCAGAGGCCCTAGGACAGGGGCTGTGCCTGCAGGAGAGAGGTCTGTTAGCAATCTGCTGCTACTCTGACTGTTCTTTATTATTCATCTCTTCCTCTGTAATTATTTGAGCTGGAGATGAGCTCTCTCCCCAAGAACCCTTGATCTCATTAGTCAGTTGGCATTACAAAGGCGAAAAGGCATGACTCTTCAAACCAGCAAAGAACCACAGGCCTTAGTTATTTGCTGGTAAGATGAAGAAGCCAACTTTTTAGGCTGAGGGCAGAAAACCTGCTGAGCTCTTACCCTGGGAAGGGAGCCTTTGGGAATGTGGTAGTAGTGCATGGCTATCAGGAGCCAGGGATGTATGTATGAATTTTTTGTTTTTTAAATATATTTTACTGTGACACAGTTCTTCCATTAGCGAACAGTATTGGCATTTTGGCATATACGTACCCATCACTCATGTGTTTTTTTCAGTGATTGATATTTTCTTTTATTTCCTTGTGAAATGGCTTTCTTCAGTTTGCTCTGGGCATTTTGGCATCGCAAAGCACGTTTTGCATGTATATGCATCTCAAATCATAAGGACCAGGGAAGAGGAAGGAGATAAGTAATAGTATCAAGTGGACCTGAAAGGAAACCTCAAAGTTTTCTACTCAGAAGCCTTGTTTCTTTGCCAGTGAAAGTTGATGTTATCTTCTTCACTGTGTAGGCTCAGAGAAGTTAGGCAACTTGTGTCAGGTTTCATAGTAGACAGCAGAAGCAGGATTCAAACCTGCCTCTAAGAGAGGGAGCTATGGTTCCATACTACAGGGATAAGTCACATGCCATGCTAAGTGAGTCTGTGTGAGATGTTCGCTCTCTGACGTCTTTTGTCTTTAGAAGCCTCCAGTACCATGGTGGTAACAGTAAGGCTTGTCAGCATCAGCCCCAGAGGTTGGCAGCTCTAGACACTACCCCTCCCATTGTGGTCATCCATTGACATCATTGTCATACAAACAACAGAGCAAATTTGGGTGCAACCACCAGCATGACCAACTGATTTTCAGAGAAGAGAAAACCAGGGCCTTGGAGGGCTTTGCCCATAGATAGTCATTAGAGAATTTAGTCCTGTCAAGAAGCAAAGCATAGCTACTAGGACAAGAGTTTTCAAACCTTTTGGTGTTAAACCAAATAATTTTTAAAATCATTAAGACTCCTTGGTTTTAAACCAAATAATTTTTAAAATCATTAAGATTCCTTGATGATTTTAAAAATTATTGAGGACCCAAACAGCTTAAATGTCTATGCCTAACATACTAATATTTAATATATTTGAAATTTAAACTGAGATATTAAAAAATAATTAGTTAATTTAATATAACAATAAACCCATTGTATGTTTACATTACATAATTCATATTTTATAAAAATTAAATCTTTTTCAAAACAAAAATATTTAGTAAAAAGAATGGCATTGTCCTACATTTCTCGCAAAGTCTAACTTAATGGATGACAGCTGATATGGTTTGGCTGTGTCCTCACCCAAATCTCATCTTGGATTGTAGTTTCCAGAATCTCTATGTGTCATGGGAGGGACCAGGTAGAGATAATCAAATCATGGAGGTGGTTCCCCCATGCTATTCTGATGATAGTGAGTTAGTGCTCACAAGAGCTGATGGTTTTATAAGGGGTTTCCCCCTTCTCTGGGTACTCATTCTTCCCCTTCCTGACACCATGAGAAGATGGACATGTTTGCCTCCCCTTCCACCATGATTATAAGTTTCCTGAGGCCTCCCAAGCCCTACAGAACTGTGAGTCAATTAAACCTCTTTTCTTTATAAATTACCCAATCCCTGATATGTTTTCATAGCAGTGTGGGAACAGACTAGTACAGCAACTAAACTCTTATAACTACTTCTCTATTTAGTCTTGTTGTGGTATGTTGTTCTGGTTGAAGTAAATGAAGAAAATCTGGATTCACACAGACATTTAGTTGGAGGATGTAGGAGTATTTTATTAGCCTTTTCAGATAATTGTGAATAATATGCTTTGATTCTACACAAACTTGACAAGTGTCAGTTTTTAAAGATTAGTTGCAATGTGAAGGTGGAAACCATATAAACTTTTTGACCATTGTTCTAGGTCATAAGAAGACCAGGAGATTGTATAGGCATTAAAATATTCATATCTTTGTCTTTCACACCTGGATCAATCTGCTGAAAAGACACAACGGATACCCATGTGCCTAGCTGAATGCCAGAGACACCCTGATGAGTAAGTGTTTCTACCTTCACAGAGCTCACCTTCTAGCTGGGAAAGCCTGGCGATAAAAAGAACTGGTAAATTGTGAGGCACAGACTGTGAAGACCAGAGTGGTTCTACAAACTCACTTTATTGCCCAGAGTCTTTTACTGATGTTACACATGTCAGTCTTGTCCTTAATGAGGTCCTTTCTGATCTTGGCTGTTCCGAATCTCTGAAGTTGCAGTGCCACATTTGGAATCCCTTAGTACCTATTGACCTTAGCAACAGAATCAACAAGCTCAAGTTCAGGCAGTGAAAACTCTGTCTGGGATTTGCAGGAAAATCTACCATGTCCCCATGAGCATTAGAGCCTCATGACATCAGTTTTATTTTTGTTGATATACAAAAACATAGTGACCTAAGACTGATTTTTTTTTAATTTGATACTGAGGATTATACCAATTTGCATGGTTTTACCACATCATAAATTGATATAGTGTAAAATAGTCAAAGCATGGTGTATTATCCTTTGAGCCTGAGATCTGATTTCAGCTTCATTTCATACCAGCTATGAGCATTTGGACAAATTACCTCACCTGTGTGAGCCTCAATTTTGTTAACTGGTAAATGGAGATAGTTACAGTTAACCTTTAAGTTTGTTAGATTATTAAATGATGCAATTCATGTAAAACACTACCACCGTCCTCATAATAGAGATTTTTCTAGCCCCGGTAGGAATTATTTTTAATAAACTATTTTGATGGCCTTAAGCCTCTACTCAGCCCTCTCAAATCCTGGCCTTATACAAGGACTTCAGTAATTAATAAGCTCTCTGATCACTATTTGATGAATACCTGCCTTGTATCCAGCTCTGTGCTGAACATTTTTTGAGGAAATAAAACAAATCACACAATTTTTTTGCCCTTAAGGAGTGAATAATCTAGCCTGAAAGATAGAATTTACAGATGGATGCTGTGTAACAATTTATAGAATTTAAAAATTGGAGAACTTCAGGATATATCTATGACAACTTTCCTGCCAATGAATAAAGTAATTTATGATGGAAGATCAACGAATAATAGACCAGCAAAAAGCTGAATGGCCATCACGAACAGTGTGCCAATAATAGCTAGGAAAAACATTGTCTGAATCTTTATCATGTTTCAGGCATTTTTTTTATTGGTGTTTCACATATATCATTTATTTAATCCTTTTGTCATTCTCATGAAAAAGGTATGTTTATATCATTATTTTTCAGAAGGGAAAACTGAGGCACAGAGAAGTTAAACAAGAGATCAGAGCACATATCTTAGAACAACATCAAACAATATTTTATGCCATTCAACATTTTCTTCAAGATCATTTCATACTGGACTTCAGCCATACTGTTATGTGCTATAAAATAGCACATGCTAATTTTTTATTTGGCCTTGTTTATGTATATTTTAAATACAATCTAATCAGAGATTTTCTTGTGAGGTCACATTGGCTTCCTTCAATTCCTCCATCTTCCTCTCAATCAACCTTACAAGTTTAGATATTGTGATGGTGTCTTTGACAGTGCATTTATTTCAAGCAAAAAAGTTTAGGTCTCTATATATTAATCACATTGTGAATATTGGTGCATGCACATGAAAAGTCCTAAGGATTATGTCTACTTCTCCAAACTTTTCTACTGAGAATTACCTCACCTTTCTCTAATGCAACATATACCTCCTCTACTCTCCATAGAATAACATTTTAGAATTTCCTTTAAACATTTTCCTCTTCCTGTTCAAATTTCAACTTCAATTTTGCATGAGCAGGTGGGTGTGTCTCCTGAAAAAAGCACTGGTAATCAGAAGTATAGGAATGGGCAGTGAGGAGAAAGCAGTCACATGGATACTTTGTCTAAAAGATGTGCCAACCAGATTCCAAGTAATTTTCATTGGATGGTGACTGAAGCCACCCTAGAGCAGAGACACTGAGTAAGTTTAAAATTTAGATAAGGCAACCTCATACCTCCACTAACAATAACAACAAAGCAATCCAAACCAAACTCTGACCAATGCACTGTAATAAGATCTCTTCTGAGAGAGGTTGTTTTGTTGCTGAGTTCATTTTGCCATTTAGTCTTTAAGAGATGCCTTTGAAATAATTCTGATATTAAATAAAAACCAACAAACTTTCATCAACTTAAAAGAAAATGTGTTACATATACACCATGGAATACTATGCAGCCATAAAAATAGTGAGACCACGGCTGGGCACGGTGACTCGTACCTGTAACCCCAGCACTTTGGGATGTCAAGGTAGGCAGATCACTTGAGGTCAGGAGTTCGAGACCAGCCTGGCCAACATGGCAAAACTCATCTCTAATAAAAATACAAAAATTAGCCGGGCATGGTGGCGTGCACCTGTAATCCCAGCTACCTGGGGGGCTGAGGCATAGGAATAGCTTGAACTCTGGAGGTGGAGGCTGCCATGAGCTGAGATTACACCACTGCACTCCAGCCGGGCTGACAGAGTGAAACCCCATCTCAAAAAAAAAAAAAAAAAATGAGATCATGTTCTCTTCAGGAACATAGATGGAGCTGGAGGCCATTATCCTTAGCAAACTAAGGCCAGAACAGAAAGCC
The DNA here is from genome assembly GCA_004027715.1 of Plecturocebus donacophilus. Lineage (NCBI taxonomy): Eukaryota > Metazoa > Chordata > Mammalia > Primates > Pitheciidae > Plecturocebus > Plecturocebus donacophilus. The sequence goes on along the minus strand of PVKP010009780.1, from coordinate 55,875 downwards.
AAATACCACATGTTCTCACTTATTAGTGGGAGCTAAATGATAACACATGGACACATAGAGGGGAACAAAATACATTGAGGCCTACCAGAGGGTGGAAAATGGGAGGAGGGAGAGGATCAGGAAAAAATCACTAATAGGTACTAGGCTTAATACCTGAGTGACTAAATAATATGTACAAGAAACCCCTGTCACGTGAGTTTACCTATATAACGAACCTGCACACGTACCCCTGAACCTAAAATAAAAGTTTAAAAAAATCTCAATTTGGAAAGGAGACTTTATTTCTTGTAAAGGGTTATAGCCTCCAAGGTGACCATCCTGACAGCCTGGGAAGTGTACCCTCTAGTTGAAACCCAGAAATAGTACTTCCAAGGAGGAAGGGTTGAGGTAGGAACTTATGCTGAAAGGGTTGGCTAAACGTACATATTCAACAGATTATAGGAAGGGCTATGAATATTAATGAAGTGGGTCCTGACACATGCATACTGAACAAACACGCAGGTTACATACAACTTACGTTCACCTTGGGCTGGAGACTTAACATTTAAGTGTGTTATAATTAGGCCTCGTAGGTCAGAAGGTGAAGCAGAGATGCAAAGTCACTGAAGTGAACAGTCTTTGTAAACTGGCCAGAGCCAGTCCATGGTGGGTGGTCTCTCAACAGGAGAAAGCTACTGAAATCAGTCTCTGATGGAATCAGAGCTGTAGGTAAGGCTGGTGGAACAGGGGGTCAGTTGCTCAGTGTCTGTGAACTGGGTGAGTTGTAGTTGTCGTAGTCTCGCTTATCTAGAGGCCAGTGCTTATTTGGCTGCTAGAGATAAAGAAACCATGTGGCAGTTAGAACCTAGTTTATTCTTTAAGTGTGGGGTGCATGACTTCACCCTTGCCTGGCATGGCCCTAGGTCCTGTTTATAATTTGGTGTCTTATTGCCACAAAGAGTCTGTTTTGTCAGTCCTGTGATCTCTATTTTTACATGAATGCTGGTCGGTTATGTTTAAACCAAAAAGGGATAGGGGATAGCAAAATATATTCTATCTTTCACCCCGTGATGACTGGAGACTCAATTTTTAAGGTTATTCTGGCATCTCTTTGGCCAAGAGGGGTCCAATCAGTGGTTGAATGGCGTATAATTTTATTTTCATTTTTTTTTCAGATAGAGTTTTGCTCAGTTGCCCAGGCTGGAGTGCATGGCGTGATCTTGGCTCACCGAAACCTCTGCCTCCCAGGTTCAAGCAATTCTCCTGCCTCAGCCTCCTCAGTGGCTGGGATGGCAGGCATGAACCACTGCACCCAGCTAATTTTTATATTTTTAGTGGAGACGAGGTTTCACCATGTTGGCCAGGCTGGTCTCAAGCTCTGGATTTTATTTTTAGTTTATATTTCACACCTCATCTTTCAAAAAAATTAGGATTTCTCTGATGTTTTCACTTTCTCATAAACTTGCAAAAGGAAAGATTTTGAAGAACTCAATAAAAAAAAGAGTGCTTTGCTTCTTTTGCAAGTTACAAATGCATACTTTTATAATCATCTCAGTACCTAGGCTAGCATCTAAAAGTGTAATGCCAGTTCATCAACGACCCTAATCTAGTAAGAATGGTTTGGAGTATGACCCTGGGGAGGGAAAATCAGAGTGAGGCGTGAGTAGAAGAAAAGCAAACCGGCCGGGTGCTGGTGGCTCACGCCTGTAATCCCAGCACTTTGGGAGGCTGAGGCAGGTGGATCACGAGGTCAAGAGATTGAGACCATCCTGGTCAACATGGTGAAACCCCGTCTCTACTAAAAATACAAATATTAGCTGGGCATAGTGGCATGCACCTGTAGCCCCAGCTACTTGGGAGGCTGAGGCCGGAGAATCACTTGAACCCGGGAGGCGGAGGTTGCAGTGAGCCGAGATCGCACCACTGCACTCCAACCTGGCACCTGGCGACAGAGCAAGATTGTCTCCAAAAAAAAAAAAAAGAAGAAGAAGAAGGAAAGCAAACCTAGGTCATTTGTGCTTTCCCTTGTGACAGTGGGTGGCAATGATGTTGAGATGGTTTGAAACATTAGAGAAATTTCTTAATATGATGCTATAGATACTGAGGAACATAGTGAGAAAAAAATCCTAAAACTTTGGTTTAGTTTCACAGAAATAATGTTGATTTTATTTATATAAACCTCTAACTCTAATTCCCTATTTTATGTACCAGAGTAACAATTCTACAGCACTATATGTTTATTAGATTCATACTTTTGTGATTTTATTTGACTGTTGGCAAAATCCACATAGGATGACCACATGTTCTAGATTTTCCAAAAATAATCCAGTTTCAACATTTTGGTCCAGCTGTGTCAGTAAATTATTACAACTTCTCCTAAGAAATTTTATACTCAGAGAAGTTATTGTAGTCCACAAAATCCTACACTGACCCCAAAATTGCTGAATGACAGGGGCTACTTGGCATACCAGATCATGGCAAAAGGAGGGTGGGGATGGGAGTGAGGAGAAGTAAGTCTTGTTTCCCTCCTTTTGTGTGAGACTGATCCTCAATGACTTTTGGAAGCAGGGTCTGTTGGGTACATTCTTGGCAGCTGAAGTAGGGTCTGTGGATGCCCTGACCAGATCCCTCTCACTGACAGGGACGCCACCCCCAGCTGCCATCAGCACTTGCTTTGCAAGGCTCACACCTGCCCCTCCTCCTGATAATTGCCCTGGGGTTGGTGAGGGTGGGGGGCTCCTAACCATGAAACACTAGGAGATTTTGCCTTTTTCTGGGGGAGGCCCTCAGCCAGTGACTGGCTGGTACTGAGTGAAGAAGTCTAGGCTCCTCGACGGAAGGGATGACAACTCTGATGCCATCCACACTCCAAGCCTCCCCGTGGGATCAGGCTGAGGGTAGATACCGGCCAAACCCAAGCCTTTGCCAAACACATTCTCCTACCTATCCTCTTCTGCTTCTCACAACTCCTTGTAGATTTTATTGGTGAGCTTAGCCTCCCCAGCTCAGACACTGCTTCTAGAGAACATGCACATCTTATCCAACCTACGTTTTTCACTTAGTTCTCTCTTAGTTCTCTCTTCTGCCCCATACTTACATCCAGCTGAAACACAGAAAAAAAGCAAACTCAGCCACTTTTATTTTTTGTTGATGAAGTTTCTCTCTTGTTGTCCAGGCTGGAGTGCAATGGCGTGATCTCGGCTCACCACAACCTCTGCCTCCTAGGTTCAAGCGATTCTCCTGCCTCAGCCTCCCAAGAAGCTGATATGACAGGCGTGCACCACCACACCTGGCTAATTTTTTGTATTTTTAGTAGAGACAGTGTTTCACCATATTGGTTAGTCTGGCCTCGAACACCTGACCTTGTGATCCGCCTGCCTTGGCCTCCCAAGGTGCTGGGCTTACAGGCGTGAGCCACCATGCCCGGCCCTAAACTCAGTCACTTAATTCATTTTGCCACAAATGGTGATAGCCTTGATCTTCTTGAAAGTACTTACAATTTTATTAGAAGATCTTAACCAGGTTAACTGAACTGGAGTTTAATGCAGTGTTTGGATGGCTATACCTAGATATATAAATCCTGGTCAAGATATGGCAGACCAGTAATTCTTTCTGTTGCATGAAATTTGCAGGAGTTCGTTGATTTGGACTGGGCTCCCATACGGGGCCCAACAGACCAAACCAATATATAGTCATTCATGCTCAATGAAATAATTAACTTAGGAGTACACTCAGGTAGCAAATAGCTGAGTTTTGGTTGGTTACAGCAGCTGCACTTTAGTCAATGGTAGACAGCCAGCTGTTCCAATAAAGCACCAGCTGTAACCAATTAAGTCACTCCAGCGGCCCTTCTGTTTCCTGTCCATTAACGCTGCCTGACCCTGTAGCAGGCAGGAGTTCTTTGAACCTGATCTGTTTCTGAAGACTGCCCTGTTTATGAATTTTTTTAAATTTTCAAATAAATTTGTTAAATTTAAAGTTGCTTAAGATTCTTTCTTCTTAACTCTTTGAAGCAATATTCTTTAAATATTAGTGTAGCATCTGTCTAACAGAGAGGATATGTTTTCTTCAGGATGGAATCAGAGGAGGGGGGGAAGGTCCCTTGCCTCTTCTCTGTTGCTCTGGATGAGTCAGCTCTGTTTCCAAACAAAACAAAACCCTGAGATTGCTTGGCCCAACCCACTTGAGATAGTGGTAAAGGCCATTTGCTATTTCTTGAGCATGCCCTTTTGGGATTAATTTTCTCACCTTCTAACCTCCTCATTCATCATTTTAAGTGGTTTATCAAAATATTCCTTCCAGCCTCCCAGAGTAGAAAATATAGTAATACCCATGAGAGGGGTTAATTTTCTCCACCAAGTGCTATTCCCAGCGGTGTCATTGCTCAAATATAGCTTGTTGCCCCAGGGAAGCTGGGTGACTGACCTTTCCCTTAATCCAAATCTGTGCGTCAGAAGAAGGGGTTGAAGCACATAGAGGAGGCTGACACAGGTTCTGCCGCAGGTGGGTTTGCCTTTGAAAGGTGAAATGAAGGCATCTCACGCCATGTTTCTGACGCTCATGTGTGACCTACACATGGTCTTGAACTCCTGACCTCCTGATTTGGCCATAGACACTAGAGTCCTAAAATTGTATTCCCTTCCTCCATCACACAAAGGTTCATGGCAATGAAATGCTGGTGGTGGGGTTGGGACACGTGGTGGACAGGGATGATGAGTGACTTGTAAATGTGTAACTAGAATTCACAGACCACTTACACACTTAATTTTCATAGACTGAAGTTTAGAAAGCCTACACATCTACTTAAAATTTATTTTTAAAGAAGAAAGTATGGGGATCTTTGGAACGTCAGACAAAAACCATCCTCAGGAACTGTGCATAGAAGGCCAATTATAAATGAAGCCATTTGGCTGAAGCTCTCCACAGTACTATGGAAGCTCTGTTGGAGGAAAAACATGGACAGGACCACTCAAGGACACTAGATAATGGAACAGGTTTTGTTGAATCTACATCTTCTGAAAAGCTTTCTATTTGCATGACTTTTACGTGTTCCCTTTTCTTTCTTGTCTTCTTTTGGATTGGTTTTTCTTTATTATTACTCTTTTCTTGCCTTCTATGTATTTGAATTCCATAGTACTTCTTTTTAAAACATTTTATGGTGCTTGTTTGAGGTTTACAATGTGATGTTACAGGATACATGTAGATAGTAAAGTAGATTAACATACCTATCATCTCACATAGTTACTTAGTTTGTGGCAAGAGCAGCTAAAATCTACTTATTTAACAAAACTCCCTAACACAATTTTGTTAACTCTAGTCCTCACGTTGTACATTGGATCTCTAGACTTGTTTCTCCTATACTACTTTGTGCTTAATCTAGTGATTACTCCAGAGATTATAACCTGCATCCTTGTGTTATCAAATCTAATATTAACACTCTCACTGCCCAGACAGTACGATGACTTTAGAGCACTTTATTCCCTTATAATTTATATGGCATTGTCGTATGTTTTATGTCTCCCTGTAATTTTATCATCAAAAATACTTTCTGCAGTCAATATTTATTAAATGACCAACATTTTGTTATTCTTTATTCCTTCCTGCATTTTCACACCTCCACTGGGATATATTTTTTTTCTACCTGTAAGAGACATTTAATATTTTCTTTAATGCAGGACTGTTGGTCACAAATGATTCTAGTTAGTCTAAAAATAAAGGATATTTAATATTTAAGATGAAACCAACTCAGTTAACCCTTGCAGACTTATTTTGAAGCATACCTGATCTGTGTCTCCCTGTTTCTTCATTACATCTTTTCTGCATTATTTTCCTTTTCTTTCTGACTTTTATTTCATGTTCGGGGGTACACGTGCAGGTTTGTGATATGAGTAAATTGCATGTCTCAGGGGGTTGTTGCACAGCTTGTTTAGTCACTTGAGTAATAAGCAGAGTACCTGAGAGGTAATTTTCTGATCCTCACTCTTCCCACCCCCCACCCTCAAGTAATTGCTTGTGTCTATTTTTCCCTTCTTTGTGTCCACGTTACTCAGTATTTAGCTCCCACCTGCAAGCGAGAACAGGCAGTGTTTGGTTTTCTGTTCCTGTGTTAATTCGCTTGGTATAATGGCTTCCAGTTCCATCCATGCTGCTGCAAATGACATGGTCTCCTTGTATTGCCTTTTTTTTTTTAATGGCCGTGTAGCATTCCATGGTGTATATCACAATTTCTTTATCCAGATCTGCATTATTTTTATCACTTCAAATTCACTGTTAATGTTTTAATCCACCATACCATTATTATTAAAGCATCTTTTTACTCAATCATGTTTAATCCCCAAAGTTTGAAATGGTCAAAATGGAAATGAACAGTTAGTCTCTTTCATATCATTATCCACTCCGTTTTCCCGTTAGACGCACCACCTCCTCTTCCTAGTGCTCTGGGTTCCAGTGTTTCTTCTTGACCAAAAGAGTCACCGTTGTCCATCCCCAGCCAGCCCAGCCCTCCTGGAGTGGAGCCCTGTGAGCCTCTTCCCGTCAACTACAGTTAGAGCCACAGGATTAACCACAGCTCTGGGGAAGGCGATGGAGCTCATGTGTGGGATTATCTTATTCAATGATTAAGGAAACGTATCTGGAAAAGTCGAAGATGTTATTTCTCACATATTTGCATTTGAGAAATTTTCCATATACTGTAGGACTTGGTAGACGTTCCAGGAGTCCTTAGATGATTCTTGAGGAAAGGAGGAAATGTTCCCATTTTATAATGTAGGTATGAAAAGTAAAACATAATTACTTGATCTATTTTAGTAATATTACTGTAAGGTATTTTATATCAGGATAGTAGCACTACAAATAATTTATATAATTAGAACATATAGGATATAAGAAAAAAACAAAATACTGAGAGGAAGAGCAACAGAACAAGAGGATGAAGGGGAAGAGGGAAAGAAAATGAAAGGGAAAAAACAAATGGTCATGGATACCAACCCTCATCAACTCCCTTCTGGCCATGCCAGCCTGGCTAAGTTATCTGTTCTTTCTTGCTGTCTTTAAATTCCTGCTTCCTGACGCATTCACTCCCTTATCTTGATTCCATGGCACATACTCATCTCCCTCCTTTTCATACAACCCTAATCCTAGAGCACTTTATAAGAATTACTTTCTAGGATGCACATACAGATGGTCCCTGAATGACAAGGATTTGACTGACAGTATTTTGACTCAATTAAGGTATCCATACAACCATTTTGGTTTTCGCTTTTAGTATAGTATTCAATAAATTACATGAGATTTTCAATACTTTATTATCAAGGAAGCTTTGCATTAGATGATTTTGCCCAGCCATAGGCTAACAACTTCTTTCCTCTATTCCTTTCTAAAGGAATAGGCTAATGTATGTGTTCTAGACACAATTAAGGTGGGCTACACTAAGCTGTGATGTTCAGTAGGTTAGGCGTATTACATGCATTTTCAATTTATGATTGGTTTATCAGAAGGTAACTCCCTTGTAATTGAAGGAGCACCTGCACTTTCAATACCTTACACAAGAAACTTTCCCCTGTGGGGAAAATAAGGCTGTGCTCCCTCGGCATATTCCAGAATCCCACTGCGGTCATCTATTCTCCTCTGAAGCCATGGCTGGTGAGACTCAGTCATCTTCTACTGAATTCTTGTCTCTTATTGTTTAGTATATATAAATATGAACTGCAAAGTTTGATCTAACAGCTAAAAAATGTGGATCTGTTGAGATTGAGCCTCAGTGAAATGAAAACTTCTCAACTGTCCTTCTTCCTTTACTTTTTACAAACATATAATTTGTCAAATGTGAATGCATAAATTAATTTCTTATGCCATGTAGCCTTTGTGGATATCAGTCCTATAAAGATCAATATCTATTCCTCTGAGCCTTATAAAAAGCCAGCCAATTTAGTATATTAGTTGTATACAGCCCAGACTCTGCTACGTATAAAGAGCTTGAATGCTAAGCAGACATTCCACCTTGCTGGTAATGGAAGGGAACTTGGACATTGGCCTCCTTTAGGGCATATTTGTCCTAACGAGTCTCATTAAGCCATCATTGTTCAGATAATCCCAGCAGCCCATATCTAACATTTATAACTGGTCAAGAGCATATGGGAGCTTCTCCAACCTGACCTCCCTGAGACGATGGATTCAGCTTCCAGAGCAGCTCTTTATAAGTCAGTCCTCTGTGCCTGCCACTGCCCTCTGGGTCGACCAGACTTCACGAATAGTGCACAAAGCCTGTCCATAAAGTCCAGCTGACTTTCACTGGATTTTACAAAGTTGGCTTCCAACATATGTTTGGCCTCAGAATGAAGCTGCTTTGGGATCCCTCCCACTAGTAGATCCAGAATCAAATTGTTTCCCATCTGCATTCTTTGCACCTGCTCCTGGGACTCTGTCTATTGTCAGAGGTGAAATATACAGACAAATCTCACTTCAGGGCATCTTGTTTCCGTGGATTATTTTTAGTTGGAATAAGCACCTCCCTCCGCTTTTTACATCTCTTCAGCACTAGTGTATTTCCTGTCACTTCTTTCTTTCTCCGTCTCTCCATTTTCCTTTTTCTGGACTTACTGATGAAGCTGTTAAAGGTCACTCAGTTTTTAAGTACATGAAGAGTAAATACTGAGTTTCATCTGGTTCTAAAAGAGGTATTCTGGGGTGAGTTCATAGCAATACTTTCTATCTATTGAAATGACATCCCAGTGGCAGAAGCTGCCTTTGTCAGTTTTATCGCCATATCATCTCTTGCGTACCATGGCTACGGTGCTTTCTCTTGCTGCCATTTGCCTTGGCATGTTGTCTGTGAAGGAGCCGGGCATTGCAGTTTGTCCCTTGATCTCCAACAGGCATTTAGGGGCAGCAGACTCCACCCACAGCCCTGCTGGCTCCGGAGTCCACTCAAGACACAGTGCTTGGTTCATTGGGTGGGTAGCTATTCCCTTCATTTCAGCTATCTTAAAGGTAAGTATAAGTAGCTTGTATTTATATAGTGATTTAAAGTTTCTTACCATGTGTTACTTTGTATGAGTCTTATAAACTCTGTGAAAGATGGGAGTTTAAAAGAAGCATTTTATAGCTGTGGAAACTGAGCCTTGGGTTAAGCAATATACTAGCAATTAGCGGTGACTGATTCACACCTAAGTATTTCAGCTTCTTTCCTCTATTCCTTTCTAAATGACCATTTATTTATTTTTGTGGCAGGAGTCCTGGGCTTAAAAACTTTTGCCCTGAGGTCAGCCAAATACTTTCAGGCACTCAATTGTACTTCACAGGCCTGGGCACTCAAAGCTAAGTGTATGCGTTGACACACGTACCCAGGATGACATGGGCAACGAGCCCAGACCTGTCCCCAAACTGTTCTCTGTCCCTGGCAAAAGGTATCAGTTTCCATTCAGCCACGGCATGGTACTCTGTGCCCCAGAGCAGGAACAGCAGCAGGGCGGGCGGAGAGAGCTGTAGTCCGATTAAGTCCTTACCCTGAATGTCGTCCCACTGCCTACAGGATGAAAGCCACGCTCCTTGGCAAGGAAGCCCAGCTCTCCACTAGCAAGTCCTAATCTCTTTCTCCAAACTCACCAGCTGCCAGCCTTGCTCCCCATTTCCCTGTTGCCAAACATGCCTCTGACGCCGGCCATGCTTCTTTATAGCTCTGTGTCACTGCACGTGCTGCCCTGTGGCAGGGCGTGGTGCTGTTTGCCCACAGGCCTTCCTCTCCTTCCTCACCATGGCCACTGTGGAGGAAGTGGCCTGCCCTCTTGGCCCACTGATGTTGGAACTGACCATACCACTTGTGCTGGCCAAGGAGATCGGGACAGAAGGGACAGTGTGCCAATTGAGGACCAAACCCTTAACAGGCATGCAGGTTTCTGCTCACCTCTCTTGTGTTTCTCTCATCTATCATGAGGAGAACATGCCCTGAGTAACCACCGACCTCCAAACCTGGAGCCAGGAGGAGCACAGTTGAAGACAGTCCACAGCTGAAGCCAAGTCCGGTTGAGCCCAATAATGCCCAGCTAGCTCATGGACCGGGAGATAAAACAAATGCTTGCTGTTATAGCCACGGATTTGGGGGGTCATTTATCACAAACCTTATTGCATATTAAATGTTAAGTACTTACTTATTGCATTCCCTAGGTACATACAAATGTGCGCACAAACCCTTATAAAATTGTTTCCCACCTGTAAAAGCTCCTACTGATTTTCCAAGACTGAATTCAAGGGAAGAATACCCTGAGGTCAAGTTTAAATCTTGTTTAAATGAAATGCTAGCAGCTGATCTAGTTTAAGCTAAATAGCAGGTCTGGGCTTAGGAAGAGGCAGAGAGAGCAGTACTCCAAGAGGCGTGAAGTTAGGAGCCATCCACCCCAACATCCCCGGACACTGGCATTGACAAATGTATTCCTCCTGAAAGGACTGTAATGACCCACTTGCTTCTACATCAAGGTCCCCTGTAGCCCAGACTTCCACAGTCGGTCTCCAGGCTTAAGGCTTTCAAGGTTACCATCGTGAACCTTTAGTAGAGAAAGTATGATATGTTGCAGTGTCTCAGAGAGATTCATTAAGCCACAACTAGTGAGTTGCCACTTTTGTATGAATTGATTTGCGAACTAGCAAAACACAAGGCCCTGATAGAAAGGGAAGAGGTGGATACATTTGGATGGGGCAAGACAGGGAGCAAGAAGTTGCTGCTGGGGGCTGTACGCACCTGAGACTGCAATAGGTTGAGCTGTGCCTGTGGGGAACCCAGTGCAAACTTGGGCCCAGATCAACGGCTTTGCAGGTGGAATACCAAATAGAAATCGGGGAGAACGAAACTGTGAAGAAACTTACTTTTCAGATAAGGAATATCCCCTGAGCTATCTGTGAGAAAAAGGGATCATATAACCAATCCCCAGGCTTGGTGAATCCTGCCTTGGCCATGGACCACAAACTTGATTCTGTTTCTCTGTGAAACATACACACAGCTATTCTCTTCTGCCAGGTTCAACTTCCTCTTGATTTATTAACTTTGACTTCCAGATAGTAATGTAGCTGGGCAATTTCAAATAGAGGCCTTTTCTGCTTTCGAGGGCTAAGATCCAACTTTGCATTATTAACATATATTTATGTGCGTGCATGTATGTGTATATATGTGTATTATGTAGTATATTTTTCTCTAGGAACTTAATGCTGCCTTTGAGGGCACAGGCCCCAGCTCCCTGGTATTTCTGCTATAGAACTCTGGCAGGCACCCAGGGACTTGGCTGGTCCGAGGACTAGGAGCATGTGGGACCAGTGCCTGGGGCTCCCAGCCAGGTTTTTGGCCGTTGCCATGCTGCCCTCTATAACTGACCTCTTGCCCTCTGCAGAATGCCTGTGGGTTTGAGGCCGTCCCAGGAGAATTGCTGCTAGCTGCTTCCAGCCAGTGACGTCCACAGGCTTAGAGGCCATGGCTCCACAGGCAGCATGCCCTGCAAGTGACCAGCAAGAATGTACCCAGAGGCTGCAGTTTCATCTGTAGATGGGGACCTCTTGTCCTGCCATGCCCATGTGTCCCAAGCAGGCACGTGAGAGAAAAGAGATTCAGAATCTCTTCTGCACTAATGAGCTCTCAAGAGGTATGATATGTGCTTGCATAGAGATGGCCAGTGTGGATTTAGAATCAGCCAAACAGAACTGGGTTTGAACCCTAGCCCCCTGATGACACCTGTGTGACCTGGTGAGGTGTCCTGGCCTCCCTGGGTGATAGTCCTCAAGGGAAATGTGGTTGCCCCTGCGTTGGACCTGCTTCCTGGGTGCCGGCCAGCCACGGGCTCAGCCTATCTGAGTGCTCAGTGATGCCAGTCTCAGTATCCTCACTGCCTGAGCCCCACGGCCCGCAGGTGGGGTGAGGTATGGCAGGGGAGGGTCCATGGCTGGGACAGGCTCCAGTGTTGACGAGCGTCTCCTTTATACGAGGTGCTGCGCAAGTACTGTCCTCATCCAATCCTCCCAACAAACTTAGCAGTTTGATTTGTTCATCCCCAGGTCACAACCGAGGAGGTCACCTCTCAGAAAGCCACCCAACTGACGGAGAGTCAGGCCTACATCTGGCCTCCTGATCTGCTTCCTTAGGAGTACAAAGACCCAGATGTCCTCCACGTTAGCTCATTTCCCACAGGGCTGCACTTTGTCATCCACAACCAAAGTCAGGTAGAGTTAATTCCCTGCGAAACCCACCCTTGGCTCTGCAAGATGAATGCCGAACCCTTAGTGTCTCCCAGGAGTGGGACCATTCACACCCCAGGGACTGCAGCTCCAGCTCAGCCCCCAGCACCCATCAATGCACACGGGCTATTTGACCCCCTTGCCAGCCCCCAGGAAGCCCACGCGTGTGTCTGTGCATTTGTGCTGCTGCATCTTCCAGGGATCACACTTCTCCTGTAATGCCTCTCCCTGTGTAAGTGTGACCTCTCTGGGGAAGCTCCGCCTCATGCCCTGGAGAGACGCACTTGCTCTCTCGTCTGGGCCCTTCTAGCATGGTGTTCATTCTTCATTGCATGGCGCTATCATTGATCAGTGTGCATGTTCACTAGGAGCTCCTAATGAAAATTTCACTCAACCAATACTTATTGGACCCTTACGAGCCTGGGGATCTTTTAAGTGCTGAACTCCATGCAGGCAGGGCTGTCTCAGCCACCTGCTGCCTGGGTGGCTCTAGGCAGACCTTGCAACTCTGTGCTCAGGATCCTCACTTGCACAATCAGCTAAAAGCAGCATTTTGTTCCTTCAGTTTTTATAAAAATTACATTAGTTAATATAAATAAGGTGCTTAGAATAATGTTTGGCTCACAGTAAGAGCTAGTAAAGATGAACTATTATTACACTTAGTAAACATTAAATTAATACATGAAAATAGCACCAATGGAAGCTCAATTTAGCCTTTTGCCCTTCACAGACCACAGGTTCCCTTTCTTCCATATCTATAGAAAACTTTCTGTACAAAGTAGTTACTCAACATTTATTAAATACAAATAATAAATTAACTATCACAGAAAAAAGGATACTAACATCCCCAACACTACTTACTGGAAGATATCAAGCACTCAGACCATAGGCTATTACTAAACTTCAGTTTGCCTTTAAATTAAAACTTTTGGGGGCAGAATCTTGCTCTGTCACCCAGCTAGAGTACAGTCGCATGATCATAGTTCACTGCAGCCTCAAACTTCTGGGCCGAAGTGACCCTCTGCCTCGACCTCTCAGTAGCTGGTATGCACCATTGTACCTGGCTAACTTAAAATCATTTGTTTTAGAGATGGGGTCTTGCTATGTTGCCCAGGCTGGCCTCAAGCAATCCTCCAACCTCAGCCTCCCAAAGCACTGGGATTATAGGTACGAGCACCATACCCAGCTTAAAACTTTTATTTCTTGACTGACAATTAAGAACTTGCACTGGAACAACTAGCAAGGAGCCCCTTCAGGATATTTTGTACTTGTTTTAGCCAAATGGGTTTCAGTTTGGGTGAGGTTAGATTTTCAGTTGTTTTTTGGTAATGTAGACACACATTACTATTTGCTTATTTTATATCCTCTGACTCTAAGTGTTCTCAAGGGCTCTAGTTATAGAGTCATCTAGTCTTTAGGAAAGGAAGAGACCAGAGGGGCATTAACATAGGTTTAGTCGTGACAGTGTGCCAGGCATGGGATAAGAACAGAAATGTTAAGTATGTGTGATGAAAGGTAAGTATTTCTGGAATCTATACTGCAGCAAACCTATATCCCCCATTCTCTTACCCCATCCATCTGTGCACTCATTCTTCCACAGCTGTGTCGGGTATCTATGCCATAATACAGCTGGGCACCTCAGGGAGACCAGGACAGCACTATTAGCCTCTAATCTCCAAGCAGTTTCTATTTGAGAGTAATGCTAAGGCGAGTTCACAAACAACGTAACAGTCAAAGTGGGACATATGAATTAAGACATTTCATGGTTCCAAAGTGTAGCCATACTTACAGTTTTAAAATTTAGGGCTACATTCTGCAATTTCCATGGAAGTATAAGGTACATAGACATTTGCAGCTGCTGAGCAGTCATTTGTTGCTAAACCGAGAGAAGTCCCTCTTATGATAATTAGTATATTGAATGTTTGTTATAGTAGTTATTGAAAAAGAATCTCAGTATTTTTGCTTTGTTCTTCAAGTTTAGTAGGGAAACAGTAAAATAAAAACAAGTTAACACACAAAATAAGAAGAGTACAAATTTGTTTCTTATGATTGTTAGTAGTAGACATAAATTTAAAAAAATGCATTTGCAAGCAGTATAGTTGATGTTTCAGAAACTATTGGAATGTTAAGGCAGTAGATGGTGAAATTGTGTATAAAATTACAAAAGCAATATGAAAACTTGTGTTAGTTTGAAGGCAACCACAGGTATCATTTAAATACATCATTCTTTTGACAAAGTAGGTATAATCTAGCTGAATGATACTCTTTAGAACGTCTGCTATTCTGTTTTCTCTCTAAAAGGCTTATGGTAAAGTAAGCCTTTCATTGTGCTATGTCTTTGTGTGAAAAGGTATTACCCAAATTCTGTTGACCTGATGGGAACCAACAAGTAATAACTGATTATATAAAATAGGCTGGGGTTTTGGAGCCCAAAAAAGAAAACCAAAGGAAAACCAACTCTGCCACCTGGTGTAAAAACAGACAATTACAACTTCTTTCCTCAAAACACAACGGCTCTTTCAGTTATTTCTCATATTCTTCATTTATCAAGGATTATCAAGACCTGGTGATAATTTTGAGCGAGTGTTCCCCTCTCCCTCCTTGTGTAACTGAAGCTTGATGCATATAGTTTTTAAATTGCTTATAGGAATATTTCTAAAATAATTACTAATTTACTGCCTTAGTAAGTGAGGGAGATGAACGCAATCACATCTTTCCTTGATGACACAGCGTGCTGACTGTATTGGTCCATTTTCTGTAGCTATAACAGAATACCACAGACTAGGTAGCTTAGAAGAAAAAGCAGTTTCTTATAGCTTATGGTTCTGGGAAGTTGGCAGGTCAGAGAGCATGGCATCAGCATCTGGCAAGGGCCTTTCTGCTGTTTCATGACATGTGGAAGGCATCCCATGGCAAGACAGGGCAAGCGTGCATGTCAGCTCAGGACTCTCTTCCTCTTCCTATAAACCCACAAGTCCCTTTGTGGGGGCCCCACCCTGATAACCTTATCTAATACTAACATCTCCCTTTAATACTAAAAGGTCTCATCTTCAAATTCCATCAACATAGGAATTTGGGGATTAAGTTTCCACACACAAAATGTATGGGACACAGCCAAGCGTGGTGACTCACGCCTGTAATCCCAGTATTTTGGGAGACTGAGGCAGATCATTTGAGGTCAAAAGTTTGAGACCATCATGGCCAACATGGTGAAATTCTGTCTTTATTAAAAATACAAAAATTAGCCAGGCATGATGCTGGGCACCTGTAGTTCCAGCTGCTCAAGAGGCTGAGGCAGGAGAATTGTTTGACCTTGTGAGGTGGAGGCTGCAGCGAGCCAAGATCGTGCCACTACACTCCAGCCTGGGCGACAGAGTGAGACTCTGCCTCAGGAAAAAAAAAAAAAGGCTCATGCCAGTAATCCCAGCACTTTGGGAGGCTGAAGCGAGCAGATCACCTGAAGTTGGGAGTTCGAGACCAGCCTGACCAAAATGGAGAAACCCCACCTCTACTAAAAATACAAAATTAGTTGGGTATGGTGGTGCATGCCTGTAATCCCAGCTACTTAGGAGGCTGAGGAAGGAGAATCACTCGAACCTAGGAGGCGGAGGTTGCAGTGAGCCAAGATCACGCCATTGCACTCCAGCCTGGGCAGCAAGAGTGAAACTTCTCAAAAAAAAAAAAAAAAGAAAAAAGAAAAAAAATGTAGGGGATACATTCAAACAACAGCACTCATTATAAGCATTAATTAGTTCACTTTCTCTGCAATAGATAACAGAGATACCCTCAAGGTTAAATAATACTTTTGCTAAGCTGACTGACCTCATGGATTGTACTTCTTTAGCTTGCAACACACAGTGTTTAAATTGCTGCTCGGTATGGCGTTGCTGCCTGCTGTGGAAGCTGGCCAGGAACCTGGGGCTGAGGTGATCAGAAACCTGGTTGCAGAAACCTGAAGCTACGAGGCAGAGATGGGTTTCACTGTAAGCAGGTGGCCTCCAGATGCAGCAGTAGACCATAAAAGTAGACTAGAAAGTCAACAGGTCAAATTGGCAGGGAACTCTCATGGGACAAATGCAAGGAAGAGGCCAAAAGAATAAAAACCAAGCAGAGGCTGGGCACGGTGGCTCATGCCTATAATCCAAACATTTTGGGAGGCCCGGGTGGGCGGATCATTTGAGGTCAAGAGTTCAAGACCAGCCTGGCCAACATGGCGAAATCCCATCTCTACTAAAATACAAGAAGATCAAAGAGACGTGATAGTTCACGCCTGTAATCCCAGATACTCAGAAGGCTCAGGTGGGAGATTCGCTTGAGCCTGGGAGGCAGAGGTTCCAGTGAGCCGAGATCTCACCATTGCACCCCAGTCTGGGCAAGAGAGAGTGAGACCCTATCTCAAAAACAAAACAAAACAAAACAAAAACCAAAAACCAAGAGGAGAGTTGAAGGGAGACAAGAGAACTATATGATGGTCTGAGTACTGCTGTCCCAGCAAAATTCTGCAACTTTCTTGACTGTGTCTCCAGCTCACCCTTACTGAGCTCATTCAAATCCTGGTGCTTCATTCATCACTAGCATCACAGCACTGCTCAGACCTCAGTAGGAATAATAATCAGCTGGAGAACAGGTCACAGAACAACCCAAGATGCGCCTGCATGTCTTCATTTTAAAAATAAAGTCCACAGATGACCTCGATCCAGGTGGTAGGAAGGCCCCAATTTGAGAAACAGTATCAGCTCCTAAAATTCTATAATCAAAGTTATTTGTCACATGCCAGGGAGTGGAACAAATAACAGATCTGCAACATATACATTGTGTGTCGTTTACTTTACTACTGACCTCTTCCTTTACCTAGAACCCTTTCTCATGAACCTTATTAATATAGAGCATCCCATTGACACTGTTGAGGACATATTTATTTGAAACATTAAAAAAAATAAAGTAGGTAAACAACGTAATATTTTCCCCCAACAAAACAACATAATGTGAAATTTTATTAGTAAATACTCTGACACTAGAGATAAATTTGTGATTCTAGAGGACTGGAATCAGTTCAAGCATTAAGAGCTTATTGCCTAAATAGTTAGGTTTGGAATCTTTGCAGTGCCTGCTTATAATTTTCCCTTAGCCCGTGAAACATGTTTTTGCTCATTTCACCCATCCAAACTCTAAACTTAATTTTATTTTACAAACTTCTCAAATTCCTTTTAAAATTGTTTATTTCATAATTGTATAAAATCTTCAAATGACAAGGTAGAATGATTTTTTCAAAATATTTTTCTCTATGTACTCCCTGTAAAGAGAAAAAGAAATCATTATTTTTTCTCAATAATTATTTGTAAATAATTAATAGCAGTAGACCTTAAAGTGAATTTAATTTACCATTTTTATTTCTAAAGTTTTGCTATAATTCTTAAAATTTGTGGCTACGGGTAGAGTGATCATGCATTCCACTTTCTCCAGGATAATCACAGTGGTGGCAGTGGCAGCCCATCCAGAATGGCTGCTGCAGGGAGGCCAGCTGCCCCAGGAGAGGCATGACTGGGGCTGCATGCTCTGGGGAGCTGGTGGGGACTGGGAACAGGTAATCCCAGCAGGAGCCCCACGTCCTACTGAGTTGGCTGGTCAGGAGCGCATACTCTCAGGCACAACTGCAGCCACCCAGCTGCAGCTCCAGACCTGGGCATCTCTGTGCTCTCAGGAGCCTAGAAAGACCCCTGCCCCTACAGGCTTGGAAGTGCCTGCTCCCACTCCCCAGCTCTCCCTACTCCTGTACCTGCTCCAGTGTGGAGGAAAGTTGCAACTGAGCCCAGGTGCTATCACAACCCAGCTGTGTGTGTGCCTGCTTGGGGTGGCACTGACACACCAGCTTTTCCACCACCTTGGCTCCCTCTGAAACTTTGGGGACCAATGAGCTCAGGGACGGTGGTGAGGGCTGAGGGTGGCTTAGTGCCGGCCTGCAGGTGCCCCTCAGCACGGACAGTCTGGGTACCCCAGACGGCATGTTGATGATGATAGGAGGCAGACAGGTTCCTAGTCAGGAAGAAACGGGACTCCAGTGAAACCCCACTTTCAAGCCAGGAACAGCCTGAAGACTGGGGCCATACTGTCAGTTCTGGGTGGAGTCCACAACCCGGGGTGAGAACTTCATTGATTCCTTTTGGCCAATCTGATGGTGCTTTTTCCAGGTCCCCCCATGTCCACCCACAGACCAATCAGCATGCACTTCCTCATTACAAGCCCATAAAAACCCCAGATTCAGCCAGACTCAGAGGCTCACTGAGGGACAACCTGCCTGTGGTAAGGAGCCACCTACTTTGGGTCTCCTGAGAGCTGTTCTGTCACTCAGTAAAGCTTCTCTCTGCCTTGCTCACCATCTAGTTGTCCATGTAATGTCATTCTTCCTGGATGTGGGACAAGAACTTGGAACCCACTGAACAGCAGGAGCAAAGGGAGTGTAACACGTTCCTGGCCGGCTCGCTGAGCTGTACGTGGTGACACACTCCTGGACTACAGCAGTGAAGACTGGCAACCCTTCTGGGGACCCAGACCTTGGGGTTTTCTGAGCCAGAGCTACTGTAACATTTTAACCCTCCCACCTTCCACCAGTGCCAGGGAGTGGCCCCACATGTCAGGAAGCAGTGATGGGGCTGGACCAGCCCAGGAGCTGCAAGCCAGAACAGGGTGGTGGGATTGAAAGAGCTTTAACACAACTGGGTTGAAACACGCCCCCTCAAAATATGCCCCCTGCCCCCCTGCCATAGTGCTTGCCACACTGCAGGCAGTGAGAAGGAGTAAAGAGCTGAGGCCCTTCTGGGGGCCCAGGCTTCAGGGATCCCTGAGCCTGGACTGTGACACAACGTAACAACCTCTTCAGGACTGCAGTTCTTGGCATCTCCCAGCTTTTGGGCACCACCATGTTCCCCGGTGCCCACGGCAGAAGCCACTTGCTGTACACCTGGTCCAGCCGCAGCCTCACAAAGAGCCAGTGCCTGTGCTGGTGCCTGGAGCTGCCCATCCCACTGCAGCTGATGTGCCTGGCTGAGTGCAGTGGCCAGACCTGAGCTCACTCATGTACATACCCCTTGCCACCCTGCTCCTGGCTTGCTCTTGGCAGGCGTGGGATCTGGGTCGGTATCATGAGATGAGCACAGCCTGCTGGGCTGACTGGCTGGAATGAACCCAGCAGGTATGAGCAAAACCCGAGCAGAGGCACTGAAGACCACAGAGGTTTCAGCTGGTGAAGTGACACCCTAAGGATCCTGTGACATGCATTTATACCTATTTTTTCTGGTGTATCCTATTTACTTAATGTCCCTTTTACTCTAAAAAATATATTGCTTTGGATGGTAAATAATATGTTTATCCTAATATTAGGTAAATAACATCAACTCACAAATAAATAGTATTATGTCTTCAGATTCAACAAAACCTTCACTTTTCTTGTAAAAAAAAAATCTTTTTTAAATGCAACAGCTTAAGTTAAGCACATCTTAAAAAAAAGAACTAGATGTTTTTTTCTATATAATTTTGAAAATAGTATTCTAAAGTGCAACTTTTGTAAAAATTTCACTTTTGGCAATTTTCACACACAACCCCCCTACTAGAACCCTCTAACTCTGGAAAACCAGAAAAACTAGATTTAACAAAAATAAGTTGGAAAACAATACTGAACTACCAGGCAGCAAGAACTTGAGAAGCCACTTTTCCAAGCAAAAAAGTCCAGAAGGGTAAGTCATCTTTGCCTCTACTTTTGCACCACAAGACACCTGGATTTTCCAAAGTGGAAGCTGATGAGGTGTGCAGAGCTGGGGGAGTCTCAGATGGCTAGAGAGACGAAAGTCAAAGCTCAGGACCCTCCAAAAAGGAGGGCCAAGGAAGCACTCTGGGTTTTCAGCTGGGATCCCTGAAAGGCTGCACCCTAGGAAAAGTCATGAACCTAAACCAGATAGGAGTTTCTCAAAAGCCCAGATTTGAATCAAACTAATTGTAAAAGATATAGTAATATTCTCCTACCCCAGCTGCCTGTCAGAAGCAAACATAAATTCTCTCTTCTGGAAGATAGTATCATCCAGATTCTCAAATTATCTCCACGAATTTTTTTAACCCAATATCTAGCAATTAAAATTTAAAATTGAAAATAATCCAGCATCAAAAAATGACACAATGAACATAAAATCAAGAAAATATATAGGCAGTATATCCAGATATTGGATTTATCAGAATAAGCTTCAAAATGACTGTGGTAAATTGAATACATTTAATGAAAAGCTGAAGAAATGTATCAAGAAACTGAAAAGTTAAAAAATTCAAATAGATATTCTAGAACTGAAAATGATAATAATGAAATTAAGACCTAAACAAAAGGGCTTAAGAGCAGAAATGAGTTAGGAAATTAAAGTATGGACAATTGAAAAATAGCTAGATTGAATCATCTCCCTGCTTATCTCTCAAGCTAAAATAATAAAATATATAGAAAATAGGCTTAAGACATATGTAGCACATGGTGAAAAGTTCTAACCATATGATATATTTGAGTCTCAAAAGTAAAAGAGAGAGAAAATGAGGCTGAAGCAATCTAAAAAGAGTTAATGGTGGGGAACTTTTTTTAAAGGACAAAACACTAAGCCAACGATTTAAGAAGTGCTACAAACCCTAAATAAGGTGATTTAAAAAAATACACACTTATATTGTCATAGAATTATTAAAAGTTTCAAAAAATTGAAAGCAGATAGAAGAAAAATAGATGTATTTCCTTCAAAGGAGCAACAACAAGGCTGGAAGATGACTTCTTCACGGAAATAGTGCAAGCCAGAGGATAATGGTTTCCAAAAGATGAAAGAAAGTAACCCCAAATATAGTTCTATACCTACTGGGATTAATCTTCAAAATAATGACAAATAAAAGACACCTTCAAATAAAAACTCAGATTTTCAAGAGCCAACTGCTCTAAGATATTAACAAGTTTGATTGTGTTGTCATGCATATAACCCTACAATCAGAAATGGAAGATTATGCTTTCTTTTTTCACAAGACTGTAAGCTGGGACACAAAACATGTTTCAACAGAGTTCAGAAAATTAAAAACATACAAATACATGATCTGAAATCAGTACAACTAAGCTCAAAAGCAACAACACAATAGTAACACTTTTTCTTGTTTGGAAATTAAGTGATACATTGCTATAGAAGCTAATGATCAAAGGCGAATCACAATGGAAATTAGGAAGTATTTTTAACTGAATGATAAAAATATTTATATCAATACTTGTGGGATTTGGATAATGCCAAATTTAAAGGGACATATATAACTTTAAATGAATATCATAGAAAAGAAGAAAGGCTAACAATTAATGACCTAAGCATGAATTTCAGGAGTTTTACTTGGGTTTATATTTAAAATGCATGGCTTGTTTAGTGGTTAAAAAATAATAATAACTAATAAGCATTTAATAAAGTAAATGCCCATTTGCAATTAAAAAAAAACTTAATAAACTAGGAATTGAAGCAATTTTTCTTATCTCAGTAAAATGTATAACCCATATACATTTTACATAAAATAATCCCATTTATAATTGCATTAAAATATTCTTTAAAAATCTATCAATAGTAATAGAATTTGCAAGGGAAATTAAAGAAGACCTAGTATGCATGCACACACACCACACACACAGACACACAGAGCAAGCATATTTTATGATAAAAAATTGAAGCCTTTCCCCTTAAATTGAGAAAAAGACAAGATATCTGTTATCAAAAACCCTATTCAACCTTGTAGTGAATATCCTAGTCATTGCTCTAAAGAAAAAAGGGATAAGGATTGCAAATAAAGATAAAATTCACGTTTTTCAGAAATTATAAGATTGTAAATTTTAAAAATCCAAACAAATTCTATAGTAAAATCACTAAATTTAGAGTTTAGGAAAATTGCTGGAAACAAGGTAGATATAACAAATTAATTTTATTTTTATGTACCAGTATCAAACAATTAGAAGATAAATCTTTAAAAAGATCCCATGTATAATCATATCAAAAATATTTTTAAATCTACCAATAATAAATAAATAAAACTTGCAAGAAAAATTAAAGAAGACCTAGTTAAATGGCAAGACATATCATATTAATGGATATAGAAAATTTCAATTTGTCAATGCCAAATGTCAATTCTTCCCAAATTTATAGATTTAATCTAATACAATGAGCAGATGTATGTGTTTGTGTGTGTGTGTGTGTGTGTGTGTGTGTAAACTGAAAAGCTGAACCTAAAATTTATGGAAATACATGGGAAATAAATGTTTAGAAAAATACAAAAAACAAAGGTGAAAGATATACATTATCAGATATCAAGACCTATAATTAAACTAGAGTAACTAAGACAATATAATACTGAGGCAAAGACCTACAAATAGTCTATGAAAAAGAATGGAGAATCTAGACACAGATTCAAACATAAATGGATGCTTTATTACTGTCATATGTGTTTATGACTGAAGAGTAGTGGGAAAAGAATAGTCGTTTTTTTTTTTTTTTTTTTTTTGAGACACAAAGTCTCACTCTGTCACCAGGCTGGAGTGCAGTGGCATGATCTTGGCTCACTGCAACCTCTGCCTCCCAGGTTCAGGCAATTCTCCTGTGTCAGCCTCCTGAGTAGCTGGGACTACAAGCACATGCCACCATACCAGCTAATTTTTGTGTATTTTGTAGAAATAGGGTTTCACTGTTTTGGCCAGGATAGTCTCAATCTACTGACCTCATGATCCACGCACCTTGGCTTCCCAAAGTGCTGGGATTACAGGCATGCACCATGGCACCCAACCAAAAATAGTCTTTTTTATCTTATGTATTCCTTTTATTTTGAGACAGAGAGTCTCACTCTGTTGTCCAGGCTGAAGTGCAGTGGCATGATTTTGGCTCACTGTAGCATACCTCTGGGGCTCAAGTGATCCATCTGCCTCAGCCTCCTGAGTAGTTGGAACTACTCAGTTCCAACTGAATTGGAACTACTCAGCTCCTGTGAGTTGGAACACACAGGCACATGCCATCACACCTGGCTAATTTATTTTTTTATTTTTATTTTTGGTAGAGACAGAGTCCCTATGTTGTCCAGGTTGATATTGAGCTCCTGGGCTCAAGCGATCCTCCCACCTCAGCCAACCAAAATGCTGAGATTGCAGGCATGAGTCATTTTGCCCGGCTAGGATGGTCTTTTTATAAGTCACGCTAGGTCAATTGGATATGAAAAAATAAAACATTACTCTTACATCATTCCATATACAGAAGTTAACTTTCAAAGTAAAAACCATAAAGATTCTGGAAGATAATATAGGAGAATATATTCATGAATTTGGGATAGTAATAAAATTCTGAATCCAGACACAGAAAATACTACCCACAAAGGAAAAGATTTACAAACTGAACTATACTAAAATTAGAAACTTTCCAACACAAAAAACATTAAGAGTGTGAATAGGTAAGCAAGCTATAGAGCAAGAAAACACATTTGCAACATTTTCACTGATACATGATTTCTATTTATCTATCTCTAAACTCTGACGAATTTTTATTTTTTTAATTAGATTTAATTTTCTTCTGAGGTGGAGTCTCGCTCTTTTGCCCAGGCTGGAGTGCAGTGGCACAATCCCAGTTAACTGCAACCTCCGCTTCCCAGATTCAAGTGATCTGTCTCAGCCTCCCAAGTAGCTGGGATTACAGGTGTCCACCACTATGCTCAGCTTATATTTTCTATTTTTAGTAGAGACAGGGCTTCACCATGTTGGCCAGGCTAGTCTCAAACTCCTGACGTCAGTTGATCCGCCCGCCTAGGCCTCCCAAAGTTCTGGGATTATAGGTGTAAGCCACTGCACCTGACCCAAATTATTATTTTTTTTAAAGGGAAAACACATAAGAGAGTATATTTAAATGCTCAGTAAACTTAGGGAAAGATCAACTTCATTAATAATCAGAAAAATATAAATCAAACTTCAGAAAAGAAGCTACATCCTGATGATAATGATTAAAATAATAATTAAAAAGATGGTTATTACCACATGTTGTCTGGGGAGAAGGGCAAATGAAACTCTTGTGGTCTCATTGGGAGTGTAATTAGCACAACTACTTTGTAATTGAATGAATTGCTACCATGAACAACAACATCAACGAATCTCACAAACTTAGAATTAAGCAAAAGGAGGCAGGCACAAAAGAACAACCAGAGTCAAGAGACAGCCTGTGGAATGGGAGAAAATATTCCCATACCATACATGTGTTAAGGGGTTAATATCCAAAATACATACAGAACCCAAACAGCTCAATAGCCAGAAAACAAATAACCTAATTAAAAATGGGTGAAGGACCTGAAAAGACATCTCAAAAGAGGACATAGAAATGGCCAACAGGTATGTGAAAAAGTGCTTAACAGAACTAATCACCAAGGAAATGCAAATCAAAACCACGGTGAGATACTATCTGACACCTGTTAGGATGGCTATTTTTAAAAATAAGAAAGATAAGTATTGGCAAAGATGTGGTGAAAAGGGAACACTTGTACACTGCTGGTGGGAATGTCAATTAGTAGAGCCATTATAGAAAACTATATGGAGATTTCTCAAAAAGTTAAAAAGGGAACTACCATATGAACCAGCAATACCAACCCTGGTTATGTATTCAAAGAAAATGAAATGTGCGTGTCAAAGACCTGTCTGCACTCCCATGTTCATCGTAGCATTACTCACAGTAATGAAGCTATGGAATACGGAGTAAGCCCATGTGGCTCTCAGTGGATGAACAGGTAAAGAAAATGTGGTACATACACACAATGGGAAACTATTCAACCTTAAAAAAGAAGGGAACTCTGCCATTTGCAACAACATGGATAAACCGGGAAATATTAGGTGAAATGAAGTAAGCCAGGCACAGAAATACCACATGATCTCACTTATATGTGGAATCTAAAAAAGTCAAACTCATAGAAGCAGAGAGTAAAATGGTGGTTACCAGAGGTAGGGTGGAAGGATGGTGGAAATGTTGGTGAAAAGATTAAAAATTTTCAGTTACACGGGAGGAATAAATTTAGATCTATTGTACAACATGGTGACCATAGTTAATAACAATATGTTATTATTATATATATCATATACTTGAAAATTGCTAAAACAGTAGATTTCAAATGTTCTCACCAAAAAAATGATAAGTATGTAAGGTAATAGATATGTTAATTAGCTTATTTAGCCATCTCACACTGTGTGCATATATCAAAGTATCATGTTGTACACCATAAATACACACAACTTTTACTTGTCAATTTAAAAATTAAAAAAAATTAAGTAAATTGTTGGGTATACCAGAAGGTGAAATTACTTCATTAATGTCATTCCTCCAAGAGTGTGCTATATGCTAAAATACGCACTTCTCTGAATATTCAGAAAAGTTGGATATTGCTATTACATGCTGTATGTTTTCTTTTAATTCATTAAGGCCATCTTTTTTTTATATTGTAGGCTATTAAACTGTTTACTTTTAAAGAAGGCCAGCAACAAAACAAAAAATTGTAGACTGTCTGCTGTTGGGTTAGGAAACAAAACACATAAGAAACTATCAATGTACTCTCCAAATTGGAGTGAAAAGCTGTTTATTCTTTGCCCCTCCCAAACGTGCCACTCTTGCAGTTTTTTTCCAGTGAATGGCACTGCCTCCATCTGGTTTTCAAGGAAGGACTTAGAGTTTTCTGTGATGGTGTCCCTCTTCCTCAACCTGCAGCACTCAGTTAATGCTGTCTTCCTCTCTTCTTTAAAAAAATATATATGTTTTGGTTAGGTGCAGTGGCTCACACCTGTAATCCCAGTACTTTGGGTTTAAGACACAGAAAGCCTGTTTTGGGTGTGAACAGCTGGGAGCTGGCCTGTACTTCTTCATTTCTGTGCTTTTGGGTCTACAGACTGATTCTGTCATATCGAAGCCATTTGCACCACGTTCACAAGAATTTTGGACAGAAATACAGTTATAATTGAGCATTAATCAGGCCGCTCTTTGACCCACTACCTTGTAACTAAAAGTCATGTAGCCCCAGATACTGACCATTCACTTGATATTGACCATTCGCTAGATACCCACCACTCGCAAGATACCGACCACGTGCATCCCCATTGTTCCTATAGATAGCATCTCTGATGTTAGAATCAGAAAGTCTTTGTTTGAGAATTGCTTAAGTAGATCCCGAATTCTTGTGGAACAGCTGATGCCAATCAGTTTGAAGAGCCCCACAGAGGAACTGAACTGGCATAAGAATACAACGCCTTCCTCTCCCCGTCCCACAACTTCACCTGTACTTTTTGACCAATCAACAATCTCCACACTTCATGCTACTCAAACCCTTAAAAACCCTCCTATGGAGATAGATTTGAAGTCTTACCTCCACCCCCACTGTCTCCTTGTTCAATGGCCCTACTATTAAACCCCTTTCGCTGCTGCAAGTCAGTGTCTCGGTGTATTGACTTGCCACTCGTCAGGCAATGGATCTATTACAGTCCCAGCATGAAGAGGCATTCTTCAGACCTCCAGACACTGGCTGATCAGCATTTACTGTATGTCAGTAAATGCTGATCAGCCAGTTGGTTTATGCCACTTGGTTTCAGTTGGTTTACGCTTGCCAACTGAAAACGCAGGTTGAAGAAGTGGAACTGAATTCCAGGTAAGCTGCAGTCAGGTGGGGGCAGCACAGTGGAAACTGTAGTTTATGCCCAGGGCTTTACCACCGTCTCCCTTAACCTCCCCAGCATTCCTCATTATCAAAGGATAGTTTGCCTCTCAACTACTCTGCAGTTAAGGACAAAATTCTCAAGCATCTCTGCTTACAGTGGGCATGATGTTGAGCTTTCTTAGTAGGGACTGGCCTGCTGATCACTTCCCTGCAGCTCCCTCAACACTACATCGGCAGCTCCAGGCCTCCAACCCACAGCAGTACCACATGTCCTCTGCAGGCCTGTTAACACTCCTTGCTTGCCCAGCACCTGTGGGTCCAGCTTTCACCCAGATAATCCAGCAAACTTCTGTGCCATCCAGAAGATGCAAGCATACCTTCTCCATGGAGGTTTGCATGCAGCCTTGGGAAAGGGCCCTCTCTTCCAAGTTCACCTTGTTTGAGCATGCTCCTGCAGCCTTGGGAACCATAGAGGGATCTTGTTACAGATATTTACTTGCTTAAAAGAGCTAAATAATTACTGCTATTTAAATCACTGTGTAGTCTCATCTCCATCTCCTGACTAGATCCAGACTAATAAACACAGGAAACTGGGGATGGCTCTGTATTCATTTTTAGGTGAGAAAACTGACACTCCAAGAAATCAACAGATTTGGTAAAAGCCACACAGCTATGGTTATTTCTGCAACCTGAACACTCCCTCTGCTGCAGGGCTACCTTGCACAGTGTCCTGTGTGTGACCCCCTTATGGTTTCATGCTGCTCACTGATATCTGAGTATGTGACTGTTGCTTGTTAGGGGTGGGAGCCTCTTTTATTTATTTTCCTCATGAAAGTGCATAATGTGTCAGTTCCTCAAGCACATGACCAGGTCTCTGGGAGGAAAACAATTGCTCTTCAGGCAGAGTGGGAAGGACAAATGAGCTGGATGGTTTTCCAGTTGTTTATATACCTATTCCAAATACATTATTGATGAAAACATGCTCCCTTCTCTCCAAATCAGTAGCAGAAGAGAAACTTCTGAGGAATAAGACGCTTCTTATTCCTCATAGGAACACCGCCACCATGCTGCTGGGTTTGCTTAGCACTTTGGGTTTGGGGGTGATGGTTAATTTGCTGTGCAACTTGTTTAGGCTATAGTGCTGAGTTGTATGGTCCAACCTGAATCTAGATGTTGCTGTGATGGTATTTTGTAGTTGCGATTCACATCCACAATCAGTTGACTTTAAATAAAGCAGATGACCCCCCATAATATGGTCAGGCCCCATCTGAGCAGATGAAGGCCCTGAGAGCAAAACCGTAGGTTTCTTTAAGAGAGATTTCTGTCTCCAGATTGCAACACAGAAATCCTGTCTGCACTTCTAGTCTGCTGGTCTACCCTAGAGATTTTAGACTCACCAGCCCCCACAATTGCATAAGCTGATTCCTTAAAATACATCTCCTTGCATATCTCCAAGAGATGCTGTTAGTTTGGAGGGTCCTGATTGACATGGAGGCAGTCACCATCCAGGAGATGATCAGGCAGCCATTGCTAGCAACAGAAGCAGGTCTGTCATTAAAACCCTCGGGCTGGCTAAATCTAGAGGAACTTCCAGGTCACCTTCTAGTGTCACCTGGAGAGTCTATGGAGGACAAAGAGGCATGTGTCCAACAGAGGATAGGATGGGGATCATCAGTTAAGCAGCTCCCTGCTGGGAAATTCAGCAAGCTCAGAGTAGCCATGTTGAGGGGCTCTGGGGTCCCTGGGCTGGAGACACTTCAGGCACCCGGAGGACAGAGGTGTCCCCAGTGAGCCCAGGGATCCCAGCAAAGTCCTTGACACAGAACAGAGGGAGGCAGCGGGCTGGGCAATAAAAATAAATCCCTGGGCACCTGGTACAGTGAGGCTCTGAGCTATGAAAAGTGTGACTAATCCTTGGGTCCTGGTAGAGGCTTAGAAATGTCATGCCACAGCGACTTTGAAGCTGTGAAGAAATTTTATTTAACAATTGCTGCCAAATTTTTAAATAAGAGTTAGCAAACTAGAGGCCACGGGCCAAATCTGGCATGCCTCTTGTACCTTATGTTCTGCCAGAATGGTTTTACTGTTTTAAAGGAAGAATACTTTGTGACATATGAACAGTCTATGAAACTCAAATTCCAGTGTTCAAGAATGACATTTTACTTGAACCCAGCCATACCTGTACCTTTGTGTATTGTCTGCGGCTGCCTTTATGCTCTGACGGCAATGCTGAGTAAAGGCAATAGAGACCACTTAGCCCATGCTTAAAATATTTACTGGACTGGCCCCTTATAGAAAGAAGCTCCTGCATTAAACCATCGTAAAGCACTTTGTCTTTCTCGGAGGATTATAATCAGTGCACCCAGTCATAGGCCCATACGGTGATAAAATCAATAAATAAACAAGGACGCTCTTAGAAGTTTTCAACACATAAAAAATTCCAAGAAAGAAAGCAATAAAATTATTTTTGCAAAAAATGTGGTCCCCTAACTCACAGAGGAACATGCAATGTTAAGTGAAAGTCCCAACCCCTGTATGGAAGTGTCGTTGGGTGCTGTGAGCTTAGCAACACATGGTGATTTAATGCTGCTCTAGAAGGGATGGGTGGTTTTTAAGCCCTGGTTTTAAAAGTGGCAAATCCAAGGCCAAAAGTCAAGGCATGCCTTTGCCTGTCAGTGGGCAGAGAACTCAGGACTGAAGGGGAGGGTGCCCTGTCCTCAGAGATGCCACCTTGACCTCTCCAATGAGGGGACTGTAAGAGCAGTTTAGTCCAAAATCATTCTCCCTTGGAAAGATCAAGTACAAGTGTTGCCGTGCTCTTGACAGTTCCAAATGCAACTCTCTCCTTCTTCGTTCCAAAGTGAGGAGGCTACTATAGTGGAATTTCTGCCTGTGGAGGGAGAGAGGGTCAGTGACCGAAGGCTGTCACCCTACTCAAGTGCTGGCCTCTTCTCTGCTCTCTTTGCCCAGGGAAACATTACTGTAATTAAGCAATGATCTTCTAGCTAAAATGAATAGATTAATCTCCTGTAATTGTGACAGGACTGTGTGGAGGAACCCAGGGTGTGGAGGAACCCTGAAAGTCCTCAATACCACCCTAAAAACCACCTCTATTTGGAAAGAACAAAACTACACTGTGTGTAATTGATACATACGGAAGCCCCAACAGCTCAGTCCTTGGTTTCTGGGCATCTCTTCTGTGTCTTAAAGCCTGAGGGCTGTACCATCCTCCTGCCCAATATAGATCTGTGCACAGAATTTAAGCACATGCACGAGGAGGGTAAGAATCAAATCAATTTTCGAATGATGCTTCAGTTTGAAAATATGCCTTTCTTCGTAAAATGTCTAGATAATCAAGGGAAAATATTATCTTAGAAAGTATTCTATTGATTTTTTTGGTTACATGCCTTTGACTTTCTGGGCATGTTTCTTCTGATTTAAAATAACTATAACAACAGTGTCATCACAGGAAATGAGCTTAATAGGAAATGAGCCAGCTCAGAGCTGGGCCTTATGACTAGGAAATGGCCCTCATCTCTTCTGTAGGTTATCAATCCCCTAGCTGATCAGTGGTCCCTAAGAAATGCTGTGCCTTGTGGCTTAATGATGCTTAATGATGCAGACCAATGAGTAAACTTATGCTTATGCCTCCACTGGGCAGGAGCCAAATGCCTAACACAGTGCCTGACATGTGCTTGAAGGGTGGTAGAACAAGCCACCCCAAAATAGGTCACTTTGGCAGAAGGATTCTCTTGAGCTGAAGGCACTTGAGAAACAGCAGATACAGGAAAGGCATTTTAATCACCCCTTTTCTTCCTAAAAACAAGAGATAAAAACTCCCACATGAAAAATGCACTCTCTGTAATGGGAGAAAATAATTATTCTTCCATGGAGAGTCATAGCCAAGAGAATTCTGTATAACCTGACCTTGTTAAAATAGTTACCTGCCAGGCGTGGTGGTTCACACCTGTAATCCCAGCACTTTGGGAGGCTGAGGCAGGTGGATCACTTGAGGTCAGGAGTTCGAGACCAGCTTTGCCAACATGGTGAAACCTTATGTCTACTAAAAATACAAAAATTAGCCAGGCACAGTGGCATGTGTCTGTAGTCCCAGCTACTCGGGAGGCTGAGGCAGGAGAATCACTCGAACCCAAGAGCCGGAGTTTGCAGTGAGCCGAGGTGGCACCACTGCACTCTAGCCTGGATGACAGAGCAAGACTCCATCTCAAGAAAAAAATTAGTTCTTCTCTTCCTTTAGCTTCCCCACATAGTTGAATCACTTGTCCACAATTACAATTCCCATTCAGTATACAATGTTCAATTCTAACCACATCCTTGGATCTTCATTTCCTTATGAGGCCTCTTCAGTCAGATAAAACTTAGATTACATTTGTTTGCTTTTCTCCAGTCAACCTACGTCAATTTAATTCTCAGGCTCAGTCAGGGACCCTAAGAGAGTAGATGTAAAGTTTTTCCTCCCCTGTGTGCTCAGCAAATAGACATCGAGTGAACATGTGGCCCAAAAGGTGTAGGTGAGAGATGGTACCTTCCAGATTTCCTCAACCTGGTGTAATGTAAGAAAACTAGGTGTGTGACACATGCCCAAGTCCCTCTCTTAGAGGTTCCGGCTTAACCAGTTGTTAAGGTCCCCCCAGGTGATGGCGAAGTGCAGCAGTGATTAAGAGGGGCCTCTTTCCACATTGGACACTGAGGAAATCGAAGCCAGCGGAGCCTAAACGACTTGCCACCGCATGCAGTTAGTTAATGACAGAGGCCAGGATGGAATGCAAATGTCTCAACTCTCCTTGCCAGGAAGAAAGTGGCTGAAATATCCAAGTACACCCGACAGAGTCCCAAAGGAACCTGCCACCATTAAGGTGAGGCAATTCAAAGAGGGTCTGTTCACAGGAAGATTGTTTCAATGGCTGTTGTATAGGAGAAACACACAGGACACTATGGTGTCCCGGGGCTGGTGGTGGCCACACAGTTACCACTCTAGGCTTGGAGAGACCTGGGAAGGGAGCAACTGCCTGAACCTGGAAGGAGGAAGATTAGTGTAGAGTTGGCTTGAGAGGAGCAGTAATGTTCACCTGAGGAACTCGGGCTGCCCAAGGTGACCTTGCAAGAGAAAACAAGTAGTAAAACCTTCCCCTGTTTCTGCCATCCTCAACTTCTGCAGGGGCTCCCTCTTGACTGAACCCAATCAGAAGCTGGAGGTCATGGACACCCTGTTGATGCAGCTCACGCAGGACCCTTTCTGGGGCAGAGTATGATGGGAAAAGATGAGGAGTGGATCCAAGGGGCCAACAGAAGATTCCAGCACATAAAATAACGTACTTATGAAACTTTTCAAGAATGGTCATGATGAGTATAATTCAAATTTCTTTTTGGAAGCTATTTGGCCAAAGCTCTAGGCCACTGCTCATCCATGTTCAATGTCTAAGGGAGACTAGAACTCTCTTCCTCCACTTCCTCCACGGCTGTCACTTCTCGCCTCTCACCCAGGTTCTTATTGTATGCACAGTTGCCCACTTAATTGAGGTGGCCCTTGATCATGATCCCCAGAATATTTATAGGAAAGAGCATGGGACAATGGACTCACAGATTGGAGCCTAGACGTCTGATGGGCAAGCAGCAGCCTGCTGAATCAATTTCCATGACTTTGAAATGGGAGGACACGGTTGCTGTGCTATCTTCTCATGGGCATGTTATGAGGCCTAAGCAAGGTGCTTTAAAAAGTTTTCTGGAAAACAAGGACAAAGTTACCATGAATGCATCACTGCGGAAGAAACTTTCCTCTGCAATGGGAGGTCTTGCTGCTAGCTTATTCTATGTAACCAATGGTTGTTAGAAGCACAGATCCGTAAGCTCTGCCCTTGAAGTCTTAACCCATTCAGCCTCCCAACCTACAAATGTGGCAAGCCACATTAATTGCAGCTGATGGACAAGAAGATGAGTCCTGAGGGGCTGAGTAACTTGAGTGACCGCAGGAAGCCTGACTGCTGGGCTGCAACATGGTGCAATTCCAAGCCCTTCTCCTTCGTCTGCCGGTGTGGGCGGCCTGGAAAGGGGCTCCTGAGAATGAGGGAACACACATGAGTGCTAAGGACAGGGGCTGGCATGGAGTGGACAGTTGGTAAATATTTGTTATTAACCTTCCTGCTTATTATAACTTCTGAACCACACTGACAAACTGGGGTACACCTGGCCAGTGGCAAAATATGCCTCACTCCGATTCCGTCACAACCCCGTGGTGATGGGGTGATGTCAGCCCTGTTCTAAAGAACTGAAGCTCACTTCAGGGCAGGCGGAGAGGAGTGGAGCTCCCCTTGTGTTTAAAAAGGTGGCAGGTTTTTCTTCTTCACTAGAAAAGGCACTGGAATTTGTGCTTAATCAGCAAAATGCTGCTTGTCAGGACATTGAGTTTTTGCTTCACCTACCACCTAAATGTGCTTCTTTCGCCACATGGACTTTCCTCTTCCTGTCTTCCACGTTAGTTCCCTTTGCTTAACAAGGCAGTAACTCCTCACGGGTTGGGACATTTTGTTTCTAATACATCTGATCCAAAACACTACCAAAGACATTGGATGGGTGTGCAGTGTGTCTCCTATTATCTCTCTTCAATTGCACATGAGTTTCCTTCTTGAATATATATATTCTAGGCAGGCCCCAGGAATCCCTCATCCTCAAAGAAACCATGCATGTCTTTCATGAGCTGGGCTGTGGCTCCAGTCGGAACTGAGTCTGAATTCTGGCTTCGAGACTGTTCTCAGCCCTGAGGGCTTCAGCCACTCACTGAACCTCCCCGGATTCCGGGACAGGAGCCTGAGTGGTTATGCCTGAGGATAATTCGTGGAAATCACTTAGCACAGCCCCTGCCTGCAGAATGCCGTTAAAACCATGCCATCATTTCCCTTCCTAAGCTTTCTCTCCCTTCCTATTTTATTCCTCTTGTTATTCGTGCAGTCTCTCAAAATAGAAGAGGCTCATAAAATGTTGAGGAGATCCTAAACCTCTATCAGCCCATGCAATACCCTGAATATTTTCCCCTCCTTTTCCCCAAATTCAGATGAATTCCTGCCAGTTTCCCGCACTGGCCAGGGTGCCATCTCCTGGTCATCTTGGGAAGTTACACGTGTATTATCACTAAGCCTTTCTAGCCACAACAAGCAAATGTTAAATTCCATTATTATTACCACATACTTTTAAAAGAAAGTATCTTGGCATCTTTGTTTTAACTTACCACAGTACTGGGGTGAGAGATAAAATTTAAATTTATTTGTCTATTTTATAAAATGGCTTTTATCTGAAGAGTTGAGCTTTTTAAAAGTGAGTAAAATGTAGAAAAGTAGCAAATGCTAAGAGTCTGAGTAATTAATGTTTCAGGTGGAGTTAAGTACATCAGTGATACTAAATGAGGTTTAATGAGGTTCTTCTACACCCCAGTCCTTCCTGCTCCCTAAAGCAAAGCAGAAAGGTTAGGACCTGAGGGGACTTTGTTGACAGTGGCACTGGTGTCTCCCACGCAATGCATTTCCTCCAAGCAGCCGGTGGAGCATGCGAGGGAAACCCACTCACCATTCACCCCCTTGCCAATCACTGCTTTTGCTTCTCAGGGAAAATTTGCTCCTGCTGTTCAAACACAGCAACTCCTGGATGCTGGGGAACCCCCTGGTGACCACTGAGCAAACTGTTTCCCTGCGAAGCACCAAGGGGAAGCGTCCTTTCCCAGGGGAGAAGACTTCAGCAGGCAGAGCAGGCTACAAGTCAGGGATGGAGAAAGAAAACGCCTCCAGCAACACTAGGTCGCTGCCAGGTTGCGAGGGAAGTTACTCATCGGATAAAAAATTCGAAGTCCTCACTGTGCTGCTGAGGTGGAGCGGGTTTCGCAAGTGACACAGCCAAGAAGCATCCTCGGGCACACCTGTGAGGTCAGCTGGTGGCGCAGAGGCAGGGAGCTGAGAAACAGCATCACTGCCATCCACAGGAAACAGGACTGCTGCCTGCCTGCCTGCCTGCCTGCCGCTCCGCTGCAGACGCCCACCCTCGCTTCCCACGGCTTGCACAATAGCTAAAAAGTATAGCTAGACTAGTTGCTTAAAATACAGATGAGTGGAGGTTATTTGGGTTCTCAAGTCCCTTTTTAAAAAACATATTCCTTAACATCCAGCCTACCACACCGTGTTGTGGTGAACGCATGACTCCGATACAGCGAACGGAGACACTTGCTGTCTTATATGCGAATGGTTAAGACCCTATGACCAGGCAACCCACGAACAGATAGCTATTCATAAACAACTGCTGTCATCCAAGCCTCAACATTTTGATAAAAGACTCCCAGCTTTTAGCTATCTTATTTGTAGTCGTTTCTAAAGCAAGTTACTTCATTGGATTCAATGTAAACATCCGTCTCGGCAGTAACTTATGTTAGCTGTTATACCAAGAAACTGTTACTTGACAAAGCAAGACTTTCTGTGCGCATTTTCAATAGAATTTTTGTCTATGTGTATGTTTAGGGACTGAGGCTAGTTTTGGTTCCACTTACTTGAAATCTTTTTCTAGGGTAAAAGTTCTCTTCTGGCTGTAGATCCTTGCATCTGTTCCCACCTCCCGCCTGTTCGCAGGAACCCTCCACTTTGCTTCCCCAGCCTGGACATTCCCCCTGAGCTCTGGAGCCATCTGCATGTCAAACTGCCTACTTAGCATCATCGCTTAGATTTGCAAACTCAACATACATCCATTTCCGTGATTTTTCCTCTCCATCTTGTCCTTTCCCTGCCCTCTCACCACCATTACTGCCTCTACCCTACAAACACACCAAACTCGCATTCGCTATTTCACCACAGGGTTTTTTGCACAAGCCATAAAAACCTAGCAACTGTACTGAGCTCCACCCTGTTTTACAGCTACGTGCTCAACTCATTTCAACACCTGTTCACTTTAATTTGAAGTTGATTCATCCTTCTCCAGCTTCTCAACCTTCACCCTAGTCCTATCTACTATCATTTCTTTGTTTGTAAATATAATTTTAACTTTTACTGTGTATTTTAATTGGTAATATAAAGAAGGTACCAAAACCTAAATTCAAACAGTATAGGATAGTATGCAATGACACATCGTAGTACCCTGGCCAGCCTGGGACTCTTTCCCCCAGACAACTTGTGTGACCAAGTTCTTAAGTGTCTTCTCAGCAATGGACTAATGTATCAAATTACTTTATTATGTATCTTGGTCTTTTAAATTAAAGAACTTATCTTGCTGTTCATTCCATAAAGATTACAAGCCTCTTTATTCTTTAAATGGTTGTATATTATCCTATTATAGTAATAAACTGCAATTTATTTAACTAGTCTTTTGTTGATAGACATTTAGGTTACTGTCAATTTTTTTTGCATCTATAAAATAAATTCCTATGAGTTACCACATCATAGGCAAGCCTACGATCATTTCTCCTGGAAGTAAGAGCTTTCTTATTGGTGTTTCCTCATCTACTCTCGACCTGCGTAATCCTTTCTCTACTCTGCATCCTGAGTGATCATTTTTCCACGTGGGTATCCAGTTCTACCAACACCATTTGTTGAGAAAAGACAATCTTTTCCCTCATTGAATTACTTTACATCTTTGTGAAAAAAATCTATGGACTTATCTGTCTCTCTCTTTTTATATGTGTGTGCGTATATATATATATATATATATATATATATATATATACACATATATGTATTTATATTTAGGTATCTTTCTTTATATTGACCTGTTTACCCATTCATCCATCCTTCCATCCATCCATATATAAACTATTTTGTTACATTGATCTATATGTTTATCCACAGACACATTTCACACAGTCTTGATTACTGTTTTTGCTTTCCTGGGTCTTTCTCATTTCCATTTAATTTTAGAGTTAGCTTGTCAATTTCTACCAAAACAACTCAAAAAACAACAAAGAAAAACAAACAAAAAAACAATAACAAAAAGCCCTGCTGGGATGTTGACTGGAATCATGTTGAATATATATAGATCAATTTGACAATTGGGGAAAATCAATCTGGGGAGATGGATATCTTAATAATACTGAGTCTTTCCACCCACAACTTAATATATTTATCTTTCTATGTAGGTGTTCTTTAGTTTCTCACATCAGTATTTTATAGTTTTTAGTGTAAAGGTTTTGCATATTTTTAATTGAATTCATCTCTAAGTATTTAAGATTCTCTGATGTTCTTGTAAATGATACTTTAAAATGTTTTCTTTTTCCAATTGTTGTTGGTATATGGAGATAACATTAATTTTATGCATTCATCATATAAACTCTCAGCAAACCATGAATACAAGGGAAATTTCTTAGTCCAGTAAGAGGCATCTATGAAAAACCTACAGCTGTCATCATACTTAAGGGTGACAGACTAAATGTTCTCTCACCATTAAGATTAGAACGACATAAGGATATTTTATCTCAGCATTCCTATTCAACTCTTTTTTTTTTAGATGGAGTTTTGCTCTTGTTGCCAAGGCTGGAGTGCAATGGCGCAATCTTGGCTCACTGCAACCTCCACCTCCCGAGTTCAAGTGATTCTTCTGCCTCAGCCTCCTGAGTAGCTGGGATTACAGGCACCTGCCACCATGCCCAGCTAATTTTTGTATTTTTAGTAGAGACAGGGTTTCGCTATGTTGGCCAGGCTGGTCTTGAACTCCCGACCTCAGGTGATCCACCAACCTCAGCCTCCCAAAGTACTGGGATTACAGGTGTGAGCCGCCATGCCAGGCCCCTATTCAACTTCTTACTGGAAGTTCTAGCCAGTGTAGTAAGCCAAGAAAAAAAAAAAGATACAGATTAGAAAGGAAGAAATTTAAAAGTCTCTTTCTGGGTATGACATAATTATTTTTCTAGAAAATCCCTAAGAATCTAGAAAAAGATGTTTCTATAATTAGAAACTATATACTATATATACTGTATAGCTATAACTAGGTGAGCAGGGTTGCAGAATGCAATATTGATATATAAGAGTGAAGTATATTTCTGTATACCAACAATGAACAATTGGAACTTGAAATTTTAAAAATATTTACAATAGCATCAAAAGAAATAAAAGACTTAGGTATAAGGAAGAGAGCCCTCACCATCAACCAAATTTGCTAGCACTTTGATTTTGCACTTCCCAGAGTTCAGAACTATAAGAAATAAATTTCTGTGGTATTAAACCAAAAGTAAAAAGATTTAGGTGTAAGTCTAGCAAATTGTGCACAGGATCAGTATGCTTAACTACAAAACACTAAAGAGAAATTAAAAAAGACCTAAATAAATGGAGAAATACATCATGTTCATGGATTGGAAGACTCGATACTGTTAAAATGTGAATTCTATCCAATTTGATGTGGAGATTCAACATAATTTTAATCAAAATCCCAGTAAGCTTTTGAATCAGTAAGAATCAGTAAGCTGATACTAAAGTTTATATGGAAAGGCACAAGAACTGTTTGGAAAGATCAGACAATATAGTTAACTGATTTTAGACAAAGATTTTAAGATAATTCAATGGAGGATTACTAATAGTAATTTCAGCAAAGGATTAAAAAAAGAGAACCCTAATATACACCTCAGAACTTTTTCACTATTAGCTCATGGATTATGACCTAAATACTAAATATAAAACTCAAAAAAATGCGAAAGAAAATGTAGGACAAAATCTGCATAACCTACAGATTAGCAAAGAATGTTTAGATATGACTTCAAAGGATAAATTTAATTTGATCAGGTTGGGGTGTGGTGGCTCATGCCTGTAATCCCAGCACTTTGGGAGACAGAGGTGGGTGTGTCACCTGAGGTCAGGAGTTCGAGACCCGCCTAACCAACATGGCAAAACCCTCTCTACTAAAAAAAAAAAAAAAAAAATACAAAATTTAGCTGGTCGTGGTGGCGATGCCTATAATCCCAGCTACTCGGGTGGCTGAGGTAGGAGAATCACTTGACCCTGGGGCCTGGGGGCAGAGGTTGCAGTGAGCCGAGATCACACCATTGCACTCCAGCCTGGGTGAAAGAGTGAAACTCTGTCTCAAAATAAATTAAAAATAATAATAATAAATAATAAAAATAATTTGATCAAACTTCAAAGTTTTGCTCTGTGAAAGATACACAGAAATACAAAGAGAATAAAAAGATACACAGAGAATGAAGACAAGCCACAAACTAGCAGGATATGTTTGCAAGTCACATATCTAATAAAGAACTTGTATATAGAATATACAAGGAACACTCAAAACTCAATAAGGAAACAAACCACCCGTTTCTTTAAAAAAATGGGCAAAGAATCTGAAAGTACACTTAATGAAAGAAGACACAAGGATAGCAAAAAATCCAAGGATGTGAAAAGATAGGAAATTCTAAGCAAATAAAAAGGTAGCAAATCCTAAGCATATGAACAGACACTCAACAATACTAGTCATCAGGGCAATGCAAATTAGAACTACAAACTTTACATACAAGACACAAGCTTGGAAATAAAATTATTATGAATTTCAAGATGACAACAGCAGAGCATCAAACCAAGTGGGGGGCTCCCTCTGAACACCTGGCCCCGTGTGACTGCATAGGTCACCTGCCTGTAAAACAAGCCAACACAATTTGTGCAGACAAAGGAAAACGGCCAAGTAGAAGCTTCCTACTTTCAGCAGGTAAGCCCAAAATTACTGAACACCTTTATATTCATAATGATAATATCTAAAGCAAAATCAATGTTGGTTAGATGTCAAGGTGGCTGATAACTTGTTAAATTATTTACCAATTTGTTTCATGGTATAAAATTTTCTCAAAGCATTTTCTAAAAGGAGACGAAATCAGCAGCAAAAATGTAAATACATTCCATTCTATTCTTCTCTTCTTGAATAATTTTACTACATGGTAAGTGCCTTAAATAGCAAGATGATACAGCTAATCACAAAAATAGAATGGGCTTATATAATTGCTTTTTCTCTGGTCTGAAATTTAAAATCTTACTTGGGCATAGATTTGCACCAAATTGTTGAAAATAATGTCTTCTAAAGAAAAATATAAACGCACTTGGTCAGCATAGTACAAATGGCTTTTTAAAGAGTTGCAGATCTTAGAGAGTCATCTTGGTTCCAGGAAAAATAAGAACTTTTTGTAAGGCAAAATCATTTCTGTTAACTGGGGAGAATTTTTATCCAATGACATTTAGTGGGAATTCGGAAAATTCTCATGTCCCCCTGACAAATGCTGTTGACAGAACAATAACAAAAGAAGAAAAGCATGTTTGTAAAGATTATGTGAGAATTTCCAATAGCTGGTATCTGAAAATTGCTCTGGTCAGTTACAGAAACTGCTTTAAAAAGGAAGAAAAACACCTTTCAGGGATGAAGCTATCATACCAAAATTTGGAACATCTTATTCCTCAGTTAGATGAACGAAGGGCTTTCTTTCCTCCACCAGGACAGGCAATTCATTCCAGAGACCACTCAGAAAAATTCGTGATAGGGAGTTGAAGTTTCTGTCTTTCTA
The DNA here is from genome assembly GCA_004027715.1 of Plecturocebus donacophilus. Classification (NCBI taxonomy): domain Eukaryota; kingdom Metazoa; phylum Chordata; class Mammalia; order Primates; family Pitheciidae; genus Plecturocebus; species Plecturocebus donacophilus. The sequence goes on along the minus strand of PVKP010009780.1, from coordinate 15,473 downwards.
AAATGCAACTGTTTTGTTAGTTTCTTGCCAGAAGTCATCTTGTAAAACATAGCTAATTGAGTGTTTGTGTACCTGTGATTCACAGCTGAAATATGACAGGAAGGTGGTTTTATTTTATTTTATTATTACTATTTTTGAGCTGGAGTCTCACTCTGTCACCCAGGCTGGAGCACAGTGATGCAATCTCGGCTCACTGCAATCTCTTCCTCCCGGGTTCAAGTGATTCTTGTGTCCCAGTCTCACATATAGCTAGGACTGCAGGTGCTCCTCACCATGCATGGCTATTTTTTTTTTTTTTTTTTTTTTTTTTTTTTTTTTTTGTATTTTTAGTAGAGGTGGAGTTTCCCCATATTGGCCAGGCTGGTCTCGAACTCCTGACATCAGGTGATCTGTCCACCTCAGCTTCTCAAAGTGCTGGGATTACAGGCTGTGAGCCACCATGCCTGGCCGGAAGGTGGCTTTTAATGCTCTAGATCATTGCAGATCTCGCTAAAGGCCTGGAGGAAATAGGAAGGCAGAATAACTTTTACAAAAATTACCAGTGAAGCTCTGCACTGTCATTGAAGAAATTGGATCAGGTAGACTTCAGGTGGACAACAGCATCTGGAGCCAAAGTTGGCTCCAAGTACAACTGCTTCTGTTGGTAAGTCCTTCCAACTAATTAGAGCCCAGTAGAAGCTGCTGTTCTCATCATGGCCTGGGTACAAAGGAAGGGATCCATCTGTGCTTGTCCTTGGGTCTCTCCTGTAATATTAGATTTTATTTTCCTGGCCACTGAAGATTTCCAGACAGATATTTGGTGGTGTACTTTTTAGAACAATCACATTCGGATTTTAGAGGGATATTGACAAAAACACCAATGTTTTTATGTCTCAATTTCACTAACATTTATAGAGTTTTCCTATATATGAGCATATAGAGGAAATAGAATAGAAAAAGAAATAGTAAAGTAAACTAGGTAAAGATGCCTTTACCTATGACCTTACAGGATAATACAGTAGATAACACATGTGGGTGAATAAATGTGACAAAGCAAGTAGTAAAGGTTATAAAGCGGGCAACAAGAGACACTGTGATTTTTCAGGACAGCTCAAGATTACTTCCAGCTAAGGTGGTCCAAAAGGAAAGCCCAGCCAGTGTTGTAGCTGGGTGTCAAGGATGGAGCCATGTGGAAACTTTGTGTAGAGACAGTAAGACCAAGGCAGACCTTTCGGAATTTCAACACTCATGTTGGAAATGGCAGGTTCATCTTGTGGAGCTATACAGTCAGGTGTTAGCAAAAGAACTTGCAGAGGTTGAAGGCAGATTGTAGAAAATTTACATACCTGACTAAGGCAGGAGCCACTGAAGCTTTTGAGCCTGAAAGTGACTTGATCTTGCAATCATCAGGAAAATTATTCTGCAAGGGAGTGCAAGGTAGATAACACTTGAGAGAGAAGGGAACGGGGGAGACCATCTGGGGGTTACCAGAAATGTCTAGGTAAGAGACAGCAAGACTCTGAACTAGTAGGGAGGGATGAAGACGGAGAAGAATGGGCAGTTTTTGGGTTTTGGGAACAAGAGATGCAGTGATGTTGGTTTGCGATTTTGCAGGTCCAGTCCGTTAAGAGTTCCACACAAGGGGAAGTGGCTTCCTTAAAGCTATTTCCTACCACGTGTGTTTGTTTCTCTAAACTCCACTGCTCTGTCTTTTCCAGCTGTGTGACATTTTAGGGAATTACTAGCAATCACTTTATTTTCTCATTTTTCCACGTTTGTGGATAGGGCAACTGACCTGATCTTATTGAACTGAAAACTTTGGAGAGTATGAAACAGTAGCTGCTGAGTTCCTCATCTGGGAACACATTTGGTATGTATAAATTTAGACTTTGAAATAGTAGAAGAGAGAAGTTCTGCAGCCCAAAACCTTTTTGCAGCCTATAGTTTTCCATTTAAGAAGGCCATGTGGAGATTTCCTGGCCCAACCATGCCAACTACGGGAGGGCAATGGTGACTCTACCTCATGATCTTAGTTACGGTGATTGACCTGACGTTGCTGTTTCCCAAGGTGTGTTATAAAGATGGGAAGAAATGTTTTCTGAAACAAATATATTTGAGAAATGCTAGATTGAATAACATAAGCAGATTGCTTTGTATGGGACTTTTCAGTCTTCAGCACATCAGCATGCACTAACCATCTCTAAGGGGCATTATGTACTGTTCTTCCCAAATGCAGTTAGTTGATTAAAATCCATATTTCATGCATGATCTCAGTCCAGCATTCTTAGTAAGCACCTACTCACTACTCACAGTGACCTCATAATGCCTGGTGGGATGACCCCACAGTTGTACTTGAATTTGGACCTACATATCCAGAAGTGATAAATCAAGCCACTTCCTGAGTTCAGAGCTGAGGGGCTGAGACAAAGGCCCCCTTTCCACCAATACAGTGTCTGTCCCTCAGTGCTTGACACTGAGTGCTGCTCAGTCTTGACTGAGCACACTCATTGCCTATGGGGCCACAGGAAGGGTCATGAGGGCTGGATTTGAAGTCTGCCTAAATTAGCAGCCTTGAGGTGCCTTTTACCAGTGTCCTGACCTTAGGTGAGCTGCCTAATCTTTTTGAGTCTCCTCTGGAAAAATGAGGATAAAACGTCACTTTATCCTGTAATAATTATCAACTACTTTCTCAATGCTAGGCATTGCTCTAGATGAGGGGTCAGAATGGTTGCTCAGCTCAGGCCCTTAACCCTTCCTTGGCAAAACCCCTCCACCTGGAGTAGTGGGTCCTTTGGGTTCGGATTAAGTTCCATGTGTCCCCAAATAACTGACAACTGAGTGAGCAGGAGCCTCCTTGCTCCTGAGCTCTGAGTTCTTTGGCCCACACCAGGAGCCTCTGGTCCCCTTCCCTCACTATTGGAGAGAAGGGGTGCAGCATCTGAACCTCGCATAAGTATTACCTCTCAGGCTCACTGCAGGGTTCATGGGCTCCCTGGTCCTAGTTTTATGTTCATAATAGCTCATGAGTTCTTCACAATTTCGCCACAGGGGAATGGTAACCGCCAAAGTTGGAAAACAAACAATTTGAGGCCAAACAAAAGCCCGAGGTGAGGGCACGGTTTGGCTGCAGCACCGTGGGAATTTCCAAAGACAGAACTTGGCTGTTTTATCTCGTCCCATCTCCCCATGGAATGAAAAACTGATGAATCAAAGCTCTTCTCCAGAAATGTGCTACAGGAATGACAGCATTTCCCCTGACGAGTCTTTTAGATATTAAAGTGGCTCCACATTAAGGCTGAGGCTCAGTGGGAGGACTGAAACGTGGAGTTGGAAATGTCTTTTTCACAGAGCGGGATCAAGGCATGGGAGGGAGACAGGATTCTGGGAAGTAAGCAGTGCTGGTGGGAGCATGGTTCCTGCAGAGACAGGGAGGACACCCCGGCCCTGCATGCGCAGTCCACCCCACAGCTCCTTCTCAGGAAGCGACCCTCTAGGTTTACAAAATCAACACGGCCAGGTCCGATGTTTCCCTCACTAAATCCGCACGACAGCACTTCAGCCCCTCTGGATTCCCCGATGGGGAAAGCAAGGCTCTGAGCAACAATGCCATTTACCTAAGGATGTATGACACCCTAATGGTATAGTAGAAAACTGGGTCTATTAATGACACTTATTTATACTGACTGTGCCACCTGTATCAGGAAACAGGAAACAGATGGCACACTCAAAATAGGTAAGTCGAGGAGATTTCTTCATGCAGAGGCTACTGCCAAGGTGTGGGTGACTGTAGTGCTGGCTTGGTGGCAGCCAAGCTGTTAGCCCCTGGGAAGGAAAGACGAGAAAGTGGGTGCCAAGCCCAGGAGAGGGCTGTGCACAGTACTCTCTGCAGATCTGGGACACAGCCCTCTCCAGGCGGCCCTGTGGGACGGAGTCACTGGGACGGCTGCCCTGCGAGTCCTCTCCCCTCACTCCCTCTCACTCCTGCCAGATTGATCCCAACCAGAAGCCGGGGGCATGGGAACCCTTGATGTGGTTCCTGCAGGTCAGCCTCAGGGCAGAGAGCAGGGAGGAGAAGGGACGCGGAGATGAACTCGGACGGAAAAAGTAACACTGTGCCGGCCACTCATGAGTCTGGGGTGATAGAAATAGACAAAGACAGCTGGAATACTACTAATGTCCTTCCCAAGGACATGGTGAAGCTGTGACATGTCAGAATCACTACTGCTTTCTCATTCGCAGAAATAGCGTGTTCTCTCAAGTCACAGACTGTTGAAAACTCTGCCGTCTGCCATTATAGGAGTAAGAAGCAGCATCCCACTTTTGGATGGAAGTCACTCTGATACAGTGAAGCTGCTTGAATTTCCACTCCAGCTGTAGCTTCAGATGAAGGAATTCTAGGCACAAAATTCCACATCCACTTTAATGTCATGATTTCCAAAGAAACGGGACCCTCCACCCACTCCACCATCCAGGCCTGAGGCTGACCCATTGTATTAGTCCGTTCTCACGCTGCTGATAAAGACACACCTGAGACTGGGTTATTTATAAAGAAAAAGAGGTTTATTGGACTCACATTTCCACGTGGATGGGGAGCCCTCACCATCACGGCAGAAGGTAAAAGGCACGTCTTGCATGGCAGTAGATGAGAGAGAGAATGAGAACCAAGCGAAAAAACCCCTTATAAAACCATCAGATCCCGTGAGATTTATTCACTACCATGAGAACAGTATGGGGGAAACGGCCCCCATGATTCAATTATCTCCCTCCTGGTCCCTCCCACAACGGGAGGGAATTATGGGAACTACAGTTCAAGATGAGATTTGGATGGGGATACAGCCAAACCATATCAACCATCAACACCCAGCACTGCTTTGTTTCAGCTTATAAAATCATGACTGCATTTACATTTCACCCAAACTCCACTCTTCCCCAAGTCCTGTAATAATTCTCTCTCTTTTTTCTTTCTTTGGTGAGACAGGGTCTTGCTCTGTTGTCCAGGCTGGAGTGCAGTAGGCGATCATGGCTCACTATAGTCTCAAACTCCTGAGTAGCTGGGACTACAGATATGCGCCACCGTGCCCTGCTGATTTTCTTTCTTGCTTTTTTGTAGAGATGGGGATCTCCCTCTGTTGTCCAGGCTGGTCTTGAATGCTCAGCTTCAAGCAATCCTCAGCTTCTCAAAGTGCTGGGATTGCAGGCATAGTAACTCTACCTTTTCCCTTTTTGGTGAATGCCCCAAAACTGTGGTGTGTGCTGTTCCTCACTGCTCCAAGCCAACAACCCTGACCTGATCAGACTCCATGTGTGCCCCTGGTGTTTGGGCTTGGGCAAGGATAGATGGAAAAATCGGCTTCCTCTTCCTTTCCCCTTAAACTAAAGTGTAATGTGATGGCCACTTTCTATCAATGACTGTATTGGTGTGTATGAGCCTCTCTCAAGCTTTCAGGAAAGATCATGGGTTTCAATCCTAGTAGGTAACCTGCTTTTCCACACAGGAAATGTTTAGCAATTTTCTCTCTTCCTTTCGAATTTTTTCTTTGTTCAGTTTGCCGTAATTTTTTCCCTTTCTATTCTTCTGGGCATTTTGTGAGCCGTTTTGAATGGAGGTTGGACCTCTTCTACCTCTCTGCCTCCAGGGGAGGACTTTGAGCTTTTATACCACAAGTACTTTACAGGGAGAGACGGGACAGGCTGCACCACACACACCTGGGGCGTGGAGGGCCCCTGCCCTGGCAAGTGTGAGGGCAGCTGAGAGATGGGTTGGGTTTTCTGGTTCCCTTGGGGGAGTTCTCAGTCGCTTTTCTGATTCAGAAATGGAGCAGCAGTCCTCTCCATACACACCTTCCTCGCAGAGCCCCTCTGCCTGGAGCAGTGAGTCACTTAGGTTCAGATGAAGGGTCTCCCTGCTCCTGAGGTCTAAGAGCCGCCTGGCCCTAAGCCAGGGCCCTCTGCTCCCCTCCCCTCCCTTCCCTCACTGTCAGGGAGAAGGGGTGCAGCATTTGATCCTCACATGGGTATTGCCTATCAGGCTCACTGCAGTGCTCACGTTGGTGTGCTGAGTCTTGTGCACCCCCCACCCCCACTCCCATCCTCCACTCCTCACTGCAGAGTACTGTACCTGTCACCATTCTGCCTCAGGACTAGACTTCATATTTCTTCAGATATTGGCGGCATCTTAAATCTTAATCTCTCAAACTGGGTGCTTCTTTCCAGTGGCCACTGTCACAGGACCCCTGAGACCCACTGAGATCCCCATTGAGACCCACACCAGGCTGAAAGGGGAGGCACCAACAACAGTCATCCAAGTGTTGATTCTGTCATGGGGTTTAAGCCCGGCTGACAGCACAGCCAGGCGACAGTCTGCAAGAGCTTGGCTTTGGGCTTGGGCGTAGCAGAGGGGAACATCATTTCTTATCTGCCCCTTGCTGGTTCTGCCAGTGAGGATTGCTGGGCAGCCCAAATCCCATGAATAAGGAGTGGAGACAGCGCTGCTTTGGCTTGGCCTGCAAAAGTGGGTCACGAAGCCCATGCATCAGCCTCTGACTGCTACTGTTTGGATGAAGACTTCCCAATATGTCTAATAAGGTTCTGTTAAAACACCTCGAGCTGTGGGCTTTTCGGGGGTAGTCAAGTAGCATTTGACTTCTTAAATTTATTCATTTATTGACTTCTAAGTGTGGTAAATGAAAATGATGTAAAATTGGCCATTTTAACCATCTGAGGTGTGCAATTTAGTGACACTAAGCACATTCACACTGGTGTGCAGCCATCACCAGCATCCGGCTCCCACACTCTTCAGCCTCCCAAACGAAAACTCCACGTGTTCAACAACTCCCCACTTCTCTCTCCTGCCGGCCCGACAACCCCCATTCTACTGTCTGTCTCTGTGAATCTGACCACTCTAGTACCTCTTGTGGATAAGATCATGCAGTGTCTGTCCTTCCGTGACTGGCATATTTCACTGAATATAGTGACCTCAGGGTCTCTACATGTCACAGCACGTGTCAGACTCTCCTTCCTCTTTAAGGCTGAGTAGTATTCCACTGTATGACATGAGCCACGTTTGCCCATGCATCCATCTATCCATGAACACTTCGGTTGCCTCCACTCAGGCTGTTGTGAACATGGGTATGTGGGTATCCTCTCAGTGGCATACATTTTGATTCCTGCCAATCAAAGATATTCAATAGACATCTTCTTATGTCTATTGAAAAGAATGGATCTGAGCGAGGAGCTCATGAATCATCTAATCTCCCCATAGCTCTGGGGTCACAAAACTGTGAAAGGAGGAAGCCTGGGGACCTCTGTAAATCAGGGATGATAGTTCAAGTTTGTAGGGAAAATTCCAACTGTGTGACTGGCTCTTTAGACAACTAAATAAGCAAGCATCCCCCATCCTCCCACTCTCCATGGGAAATAGAAAGAGCATGCCTGTTCTAGAGATTTCGACTTCTTGGAACTTCTGCATGGGTCAGCAGTGCCATCCCTGAAACCGTGAGGGAAAGGTGCTCTTCATTTGTCCACGGGCCCGTGACTATTCTTAGTGGGAAGAAGTGAGCCTGGTTCTACTTCAATGTTTGTTTCCTCCCGCAAATGTTGCAGGGGGTCTCGCATCGTCCTCAAGACCCTGCAGTGGAGTTTCCGTTGCCTACCTGGTCCTCAGTTCACTCACGAGCCCTCTCGGCAGCCTGTGCAACATCATGTAGATTCGCTACCGTTCTCCCAGTCCCTAAGAAGGATGTTTGTGCATTAGGAGAAGGTTTGCACCCTCCTTGTCAAGGGCCCATCTCTCTCCCTCGGCCACTGTTGGCAGCTTCCAAGATCCTCCCACCTCTACCAGACAAGGAGAGCAGGTAAGGACTGGGGCTCGGAGCACAGCCTCTGTGGCAGACCCATGTGTGACCCGCCCCGCACCACCCCACTGGAGGACAGTGAGTGATCTGGTCTTAGTTCCCTGGGTGGAAACTCTGCCTCTCCACTGCACAGTATACTGGACAGTAGAAAGGTCACAGTCTGGGGGAGCTGACATCCAGCACCGCCCCCACCAAAGGCTACTCAGGAATAAGGTTTTCCTGCGGGGAGAGCTACCCTCCTCTCCTACACTGTGGAGACCCAGCTGTCCAGAGGGGCTGGGATGTGGGGCAGTGTTGTGAACTTGCTCTGACAGTGGGCCTGGAGCCCACAGGCCAAACACAAGAAGTTAGGCTAATGATAGCCATCTCCAGCCTCTCTCAGACATTCTGGGACCATCTCCAGCTAGAAGTTCAGGGGCATTGGTCTATGAGGTCTACACCCCGTATCACAGCAGGCAGCACATTATCAGAGGAGCCGGGAGCACGGAGGTGTGCCATGCTGCCATGCCCAGAAACTGGCTCCCATGGGGAAGGCCCAGACACTGGAATTCAGACAGCACTGACCTCAGAGATGGCCCTGCCCCTGAGGAGCAGAAAAAGAACAGGAATGGGAAACCAGCTGGAAGCCCGGTGTGTCCCTTCCATGAGCCTGGCATCAGCTACAGAGGGTAGCAACAATGGGTGGAACCAGAAGGCAATGCCAATGAGACAAGCAACCGAGGAACTCACTGGAAAAGACTTCATGAATGGCACTGTGGCCAAACCTGGAGTGGGCTCACACGCCCAGCACAAGTGCGAATCTTACACTGTGTGAATAAAGGCTCCCAGGCCCATCAGCACCGCAAGGCAGAGCCCTGGACTCCCGAGGCCTCAGCTTTCCAACCTTAGCACGACTCACAATTTGGACCACAGAACTCATTTTTGCTGACTGTCCTGTTCATTGTAAGATATTTATGTAGCAACATCCCTGGCCTCTATCTACCCAATTCCAGGAGCAATCCCTACCCCAGTATGACAATCAAAAATGTCTCCAGGCTGGGCACAGCGGCTCAAGCCTGTAATCCCAGCACTTTGGGAGGCTGAGGCAGATGAATCACCTGAGCTCAGGAGTTCAAAACCAGCCTGGCAACATGGTGAAACCCCATCTCTACTAAAAATACAAAAATTAGCCAGGTGTGCCAGTGTGCACCTGTAGTTCCAGCTATGTGGGGGGCTGAGGCAGAAGGATTGCTTGAGCTGGAATGTCGAGACTACAGTAAGTCATGTTCATGCCACTACACTCCAGCCTGGATGACAAAGGGAGACGCTGTCTCAAATAAGAAAAAAAAATGTCTCCAGACCTTGCCAAATGACTCCTGAGGAGCAAAATAGATATTTATGAAGAATTTCATATATGCCCATAAGAGGTTCATAGTAGTAACCTATGTAACTCTCACAACATCATGAGGTAAGTATTATGATTGCTCCAGTTTTGCAAATGGGGAAACTGAGGCTATGAGGGATAGGTAACTTGTCCAAGATCAGGCCAATAGTAAGTGGCAGAGCTATGGTGAAAATCACAAGCAACACTCTAGACCCAAGCCTGTAGCAGATGTGCAAAGTTGCCTCACTTATTCTGGTGATCTCATTTAATTTGCTTGATAACCCATTTTACAGATGTGGGCACCGAAGTCGATCTCTCATCTAAGGTCACACAGCTAGTGACGGCAGAGTTCAAGCTGAAACCCTGGTACATGGGCTGCTGAAGTCCATACTCTGAAAAATAGATTTCAAAGCAGGGGAGGAGGAGTAAACACAAGTGAACAGAGGAAGCAGATCTTCTCTGTGGTTGAGTGGAATGTGGGATTAAGTGGGCTGAAGGTAGATTCTGCATAGAGCAGTTTTTGCCCTCACAGGGGTTTCTGCATGGAGCAGGTTTTGCCCTCACGGGAGGTCAGCTCAGCTGACACAGTGGCTTCTGGTCTCCCTTGAAACCTTGCAATTGCACCAGGCAACCCCTGGGGTTTACTTCCTGCCACAGCGATGGACTCTGAGCCTGGCTACTCCCTTCCATTCCAAAACCACTCACCTGGGTGCTCCTGAGCCATCTGAGCTCATCCCTTCCTGGTGGCTCCTTCCATTGAGGGCAGTTACAAAGGTGTGAAGCAGGCCTGACTTGGTATCTTGTGCCATTAACCTGAGGTGTGACGTTTAGCAAGTTTCTCAGCCTACATGAGCCTCAGTGTACAAATACACGAAATGGGGAGCCCGGCACCCCCTCCTTAGGCTGGGAGGGTGTAAAGCAAACAGCAGACTCTCAGACAATGGTGCTATACCAACTCTGTATTGCCCCGCAGTCTCTCCTCCACATTCTATATCTCTCTTTAAGTGCTCTGAGCTGTAAAAATGTGTCGTGTCCAACTGACTGAGTGGTGGGATTGCAGGTTTTTTTTCTGAGTGCAGTAATAAGCCCTCAGACATTTGGCTGCAAATCAGTGTTGGTGCTTGTGTCTACTCATTCTGATAAAAAAACAGTCACTCCCCAGGTTGCCTTCACGCACATTCCCACATAGTAGCTTTCTGTAGCATCAAGATAGAACTTTGCAGCCGGGGATTCATTCTGTTTTCCCTGTCAAATAGCTCTGCCCTTGTTTTGAGCAATTCAGGATGACATAAAGTCAGTTGTGAGGAACCGATTCAGCAGGAGGGACTGGGGCTTGGGCCGGGCACACTCAGGCGTGTGCCTGGCAGTTCCGAAGCCCAGCGCAGCTTACCTTAGTTCCAGGCAGCTCCCAATGTAGCAAGGGTGGGGCTGTTCTGGGAACTTCGTTATCTCAACAGCATACAGTAGAACAGAAAGCCAGTGCGCAGTTTATTGAGAGAGATCTGGGGAAAGCCTGGCTCCGTTGCTCACCAGGCTTGTGACTTCGGGCTTCAACACTGACTTTTCTGAATGGTGACTCGCTCACCTGTGAAGTGAGGAGAACGGTCCTGCCTGAGACGTAGTTAGTGAGCATTCAGCAGTATGAAGACTCCGAGGTCCCTGGGACGCAGAGCGGCCGCTCAGTGCCTTGTGGCTCCACTCCTGCAATCCCTCTTTTGATCTATCCAGCCCTTTCTGATGCACACATGCTAGTTGTGTCCACTTCTTTATTCTGGCTGCCTGACAGTTAACACCCCCCCCCCCCCCGGTGACAGACATAGCATCTGAGAGTGCTTTGGGATGATATAAATGGAACTGGAATTCATTCAAGCAATTTCTAGTGCATCTGGGCTGGGAATTGCCTTGAATTGTATTTTTGAGCCAATCCCCACCACCACCCTCATGAAAGCAGCCTTTAGTTGCTATACTGAGACCAGGCCGTATAAGAAGATTTCCCCTACCCCCAAGTTGGCCCTATACTTGCTCATTACCTAGCAGACTTCAGGGAAGCAACCTTTGTCAGTGGCAAACAAATGCTTCCTACACATGGTGTCTCCTGACTAGTCACTAGTGTCTGGATGGGTGTGAATTTACTGGGGGCTCATGGCTGAGAATAAGAATTTGTCCTTTAACACAACAGCTCACCCATGCAGCAATTCCTTCTGTAGTGATTACAATGGGTTAATTTTATGTGTCAACTTGACTGGACCATGGGATGCCCAGATAGCTAGTTGAACATTATGTCTGGGTGTGTCTGTGAGAGTGTTTCTAGAAGAGACGAGCATCTGAGTTGGTGGGCTGAGCAGAGCGGTTGGTTCTCCCGGCTGAACAAAGCTGAACTCCTGGTTCAAGTGATCTGCCTGCCTCAGCCTGCAAAAGTGCTGGGATTATAGCACCCCAGAGATTCCGATTTAACTGGTCAGGGGTCGGCATCAGTTCTGGGAGCTCTACGTGAGCCCAGGGTTTCTAATGTGAAGGCCAAGGTGAGCATACATTAGACAGGCCTGAATTGAAGCCCTCAGTCATTGATGAGTTGTGGAATCTTGGTAAAGTCACAGAACTTCTCTGAACCACAGTTTTATCAGCTGGAAAAGGGTGGATATACGATTGATCCCAGAGCATTGTCCTATGGATGGCATAGACAGGATGCGTGAAGTAACCAAGTGAATAACAGAGCAAGCGTGCCTGCAAAGTGAGGACCTCCCCACTAGGCACCTGCATGTGCCTTCAGGGAGGCCTCAGCACACTCAGATCGCAGCCCTTAGCTGGGGCCAGATGCTAATGTTCCCTGCACTTACACCCACGCTCACTGTTCCTCCCATCCCCTGGCTGGACTGTGGGCTCTACAATACACCACTATGGCCTGGAACAAGACCAGAAATATTTGAAGAATTGAGCTTGCTCTTGTCAGATGTCTCACGTGCCTAGATCTCTGGTTCTTAAATCTCGCTGGGTTCACACACCTTCAGTAATCTGAAAATGCAATTAGGCACACTGAAAGCAGTTTGGATGTGGCTCAAGGAGGTTTCCCGAGCCACTGAGTCTATCACTAATCCCATATTGAGAGTGCCAGATCTGAGTGAACCAAGAAAATCTCACATTGAGAAAAGAACTGACAAAGCCATGGCTTATTCTTGGTCAGATGTGTGGTAAAGACGTTGGTAAAGTCAGTGGTGAAATTGGGAAGAAGATTCCGATTCCTTATCCTGTTTCGTTGGTGCTAAGAACTTGTGTTTACTCTGCCCTCCACAAAGCAACGAGTTGGCAAAGAGCTTAGAGTTCATTATACTTGATCTTGCTCATCAAGAAGTGAAGGTACAAGGAAAATGCTTATTAGGAAGGATTCGGTTAAGTGTCCCTCCCAGATGTTTACGGGGGTGCTAAGCTTCCCTTACCACAGCAGTGAAGTCCCCATGGGGTATTTGCCTGGTGGTCTTCCTGTCTCTAACACTATGTGGCATCCTGAGGACCAGGGACGCATCTGTCCTATTCACTCACAGGTCCCCACTACCAGGCACAGGTTAGGCAATTGGCACATATTTATGGAATGAATGAATGAATGAATGACTCTAAAAACAAACAAAAGAGGGCAATCAAAATACATAAGCATGATTCATTTAACTAAACATCCCACATAGTATCCATCCAAACTCAGAATGTGTGTTGTGTTTAAATATTGTAAGTCAGCTGCATTTGGGGCTCTCTCCTTTCTCATTGTTCCCCGTGTCTGTTGTTTCTCAGTAAGAAGTGAGACCCTGAGAATTCAATACCTGTAGACAAGAACCTGCCAATTCTGATGCCAGAGACTCAGGCAAAACTATTAAGGAGTGTCTGGAATATTTTTAAAACACTGCATCCCCTCCCACGGAGCAATAAATGCTATCATCAGGTCAGCGCTGGACACTGGAGAGCACGTAGCTATGTTCTCTAGTTGAGGCACTCTCATCAATATGCATTCACTCACCTTAGAATAAATGACACCCCTGCGGAATAGGTCTCCACACTGTTTAGAGAGCAGTGGATGTGGGAAGCCCATGAATATAGAGGCAGCATCATGGTGAAAGGTGAAACAGTGCAGCGTGCAAGGAGAGCCTTTGAGGCGGTGAGGAAAACACCAGGGTGTGAGGGGTGTCATTACGGTTTGGAGATGACAGAGGTGGCAAGGGAATCTAAAAACCTCCAAGCAAGGGCCAAACAACCATTTGCAGAGAAGTCTTTGAGCTCTAAATGCCTCACTGCCACCTCAGACTCTCATGGAATTGATTTCCGCCCCTTGGAGAAACTATTTGCTGTGACTGACCTACTTTTTCACATGACAGATCTCACTAAAGTGTTCTTTTCCCTTCACTGAAGGTTTGGAAAAAAAATTCTTTTTCTAACTCTTACACATCCATGCTATGGATGAGGATGCCTTAGCTAAGAATGACCTGCACAGTGCTGTCCTATAGGACTTGCTGTGGCGATGGGAATGTTCGCTATCTGTGCTGTCCAGCGTGACAGCCATGACCACATGTGGCCACCAGACACTTGAGACACGGCTGCTATCATGATGGAGAATCTGAATTCGAAATTTTATTTAATTTTAATTAAACTTAAATGTAGCCATGTGTTGTAGGGTCTACAGAGCAGGCCTATGCATATCCATATCAAAAGAGTTCCTGGTCCTATTGTTAAAGTGAAAAAAGAAAGGCAGATAGGAGTGTGATGTATTTAATATAAATATATACACCCACTCCAAACAAAACAATATATTACATTTGTGTATATAAATGCTTTTAAATGCACAGAAAGATGGCTGAAATTGTACCCAGCAGACCAATATAAAAAAGGACAACAATTTAAAAATGTTTTCTTGTCTGATACATCTTGAGTTTTATTTTTTTTTTCTTGTGGTCTAATTATTGTGACAGATCCACCTGGATCTAATATCTAAGACCAGCGAAGCTCGAGAACAGGCATACCAGCAAGACATATTTTTTTGAAATGGAGTCTCACTCTGTTGCTCAGGCTGGAGTGCAATGGTGCGATCTCGGCTCACTGCGACCTCCGCCTCCCAGGTTCAAGCGATCCTCCTGCCTTAGTCTCCTGAATAGCTGCAATTACAGGCACACACCACCATGCCTGGCCAATTTTTGTATTTTTGGTAGAGACAGGATTTCACCATGTTGGCCAGGCTGGTCTTGAACTCCTGACCGCAGGTGATCCGCCCACCTAGGCCTCTCAGACTGCTGGGATTACAGCCATGAACCACCATGCTCATAAGACATTCTTTCTAAGGAACCGGAGACTCTCCACAGCAGATTGTGGGACAAGTCAAAATGCACACATGCATCCAAGTGCACCTAGTCGCATGGAATATGCTGCTGCTCTCAACCTCAACTGTGCACCAGAATAGCCTTTTCAAAATATCCAGATGCTTTGCGTCCCACCCCAAAGATTCGATTTCATTTTGTACGGAATGGGCCCAGGGCAATGATATTTTTGAAACGCTGCCAGGGTGATTCTGCTGTATAGCCAGGGCTGAGAATACCTGAGCTGGAAGCAGCACATAGAGGAATACCCAGCAACAGGAAGCCGCAGAGCTGGGAAGGCGGAGTAGGAAGCTGCCTCAGCCCGTCAGCCACCGTGAGGGGTGGGCAGGGCACAGAAGGACCGCTTGTCTTGGCCTCATGGAGAGGAACATGGCATCTGAACCCTGGAGGGCCCTAGGGTTTTGTCCTAGTCTCTGTGTACCCTCACTTCTTAGGTAATCTGTCCCCTGCTGTGGCTCTAAATTATGAATGCCATTTTCATGCAGTAATTGAAAATCCTCAGCCAGACTGTGATTCCCAACTTCCTACATGCCACCCCAACCTGGATGTCTAGCCAGCCTCCGCCATCGCACAGCCACCCTGGCGTGTCTCCTCCACCCTCAGCTCCCTGTCTCAATGGCTCCACCATCTGTAACTGCCCGTTCTGGAAGCCATACAGAGCACACTGAGCCCTCTCTTTCCCTCACACGTCACGTCGATTTCATCTTCAGGCCCTGCTGGCTCTAATATTACAATATATTGTGATCCAGCCGCTTCTTACCAACTCCATCCCGGCATGCCAGCCCACACCACCAACATCCTCTGAACACTGTACCAACCCCCAGATGGGTCTCCAGTGCTCCTTCTCTCTTCCTCCTTGCAGCAGAGGCCCCAAACAGCAGCAGGAAGAAACTTGTTAACTGAGCACTGTGGCTCCACAGGAGAGCA
>PVKP010009779.1:0-66960 GCA_004027715.1 Plecturocebus donacophilus | reverse complement strand
GAGGGAGGAAGGGAAGGAAGAAGGGAAGGAGAAAGGAAGAAAAAATGGAAGGAAGGAACAAAGAAAAAGAAAATAGGAGAGAGGAAGAAAGGAAAGGACAGAGGACAGGAAGGAAGGACAGGAGAAAGGAAGGAAAAGAGGATGGGAGAGAGGAAGGAGGAAAGGATAAGAGGAATGAAGGAAGGGAGGGAGGACAGGAATGAAGAAAGGAAGGGAGAAGGAGAACAGGAATGAAGGAAACAAAGGAAGGAGGGAGGGAGGAGGAGGAAGGGAGGAAGGGAAGGAGGGAGGGAAAGAAAAAGGGAGGGAAGGAAGAAGGGAGAGAAGGAAAAAAGGAAGGAAGGAAAGAAGGAAGGAGAATGAAGGAGGGCTGAGGAGGATGTGCTGTGAGCTCCATCATGTCCCTCTCCTGGGTAAAGTGAGGCTGAGACCCACTGAGCAGTCCTTGTGTCACTTGGGAGCAACAGAGATGCAGGAGATGGTGCTGAATGAAATACTGTCCCTGTCCCAGAGGAATGTCTCCATCTGGCCTCATGGTGGTCCAGTGGATCTGATGCCCTCAGTGAGGTCTGAAACCTCTTCAGTGGGTCCAGGATTTTTCTCAACCTACAAAAGGAAATTCAACTGCAATGCAAACATTCTGCCCTGGGGCCTCTGTGCTGGGCCTTCAGAACACATACAAGAATATGACAGAGCTGTCTCTCAAGGAGCTCACAAGCTAGTGAAGACAAGGAAACCTAAAACCAAGGAGGGGAGTAGACAGTAGCGTGGTCAGGCTGGAAAGGGAGGGAGGGACAGAGGGAGAGACTCACGGTTCTTGCTGAATTCTATCTCTGAGAGTCATTGCTTATTCTGCTCATGAAGCCTGGGATTAGTTGAGAGCTGCAACCCCTCATCTGTATATGTGGACTGCTCTGCTACATACATTACCCTGTAACACATGTTACTGTCAAACAAGGCAAGACTGAAAACTAGAGGAATAATAGTACAATAACATGCAAGCTGCTAGACTTTTCCCAGGATGTCAGAGAATTGTTGCACCAAGGAGCAGCAGCTGAGCAGAATGCACACTAGCATGGTTGAATACATTGCCACAGAGAGACGGATAGTGGGAGCACTGAACGTGATGCCTTTACCCACCCCAGCCCCATCATGCTGGGCCCTTTGTCTACATGCTTCCTCTTGGAAGACATTTTGGCATGGTGCTTTCCCATCTTTGAACATTTGCCCTTGGCGCTACAACTAAGCAGCCTCATCCCTTCCTTAAGCCTTCCATCAAGCAACCTTCGCTAGTTTTAAGGTACAAACCTAAATTTGCTGTAGCATATACACATTTGTGTATCTGTTTAGTTATTCAAAGTTTAACAGGTCTTCTTAGCTCTATTATTTTCATTAGGATAAATATCCTAATCTTAGCATCATGGTCATAATATTGTACAGGTTTTTGTGGTCTTCCCAACTCTATTTTTACAAAAGTCCTGGTATTTTTAATGTACAATTCTATAAAACACAAACTATTTCAGGAGCCTGTATATAAGGTTACAATAGAAATGCTTGTATCAGTTCACCAAACGCTCTCCCATAAGCTATCATGGCATTCCTTACATAAGTTCTTTGAAGTAAATGTCAATTACCACATTCATTTTTCAGATGAGAAGACTCAGGCTCTGACATATTAAATGACTTATTCAATGGAGATGAGCTAGGACTTGAATTCAAGTCTTCAACTCCAAGTCCATTTATTCAGCCTTTATTTTACCCATGACACTTAGCACAGTTCCCAGCACATGGTAAGCAATAAAACAGTAAGTAATTCTTGGAAAAATTATTACTGCCCCCATATCATTCATCTAATAATATCATTCATGAATGTCATTTTGAAAAATAAAGAAAGAAATACTGAAGAAAGGAAAAAGGTAACCAAATTTTTTGGAGTTCCTACTATGAGCCAGGAATAACACTAGATGCTTTGTAAACACACACACACACACACACACACACAAAATGAGATGGCTTTTTTTATTCTTTACAGGTGGGAAGTTGGTGGTCAGCCATTTAAGGAAAAAACCAAAGATTACACTATTGGGAAGAAAATGAGTTCAGATTCAAACCCAAGTCTTCCAGATTCCAAAGCCCACCCATAATTTTCACCATATCAGCGAAAAAGGCCTGTTAGTTGTAGAATAAGAGATGATTTTCAGTGGTAAATAGACAAATTTATTTTATGGTTTTGTAATGATATTTATAGTTGTCTAAATGTTTATGACAATTGATGCTTGTTATTTATTTATAATAGTACACATCATCTCCTATAAAATTTGTCTTTGAGTTTTAAAAAAGTGAGTCCATTTATAGAAAAGTATTAAATAAATTGATCTGAGACATGTAAGTAGATATAGCAAAATGGAAACAATGATTACTAAGTGACTGAAACTTGAGAAACACAAATTTTAATCTTAACAAATTTCTTAATAAAACATTTTTTGCATATGTGATTGATTCCCCTAAGGTGTATTGGCAGATATTTTCTAAATTATTTAGAGTAAAAAGGAAATTAAAACAAACCCGATTCCATGTGCAGTATTTTAAGAAATTTAACATGCTGCCCTTTATTTCAATATTCTGTGTCATTTGGTGTTTCTGTGGTAGTTGCTGTAAGAAGTGCTTGGTTTCTCTTAGATAAATGAAGCAGTAGAAGAATTCATACATTTTTTTTTAAGAGAGTAGTGGAAATTTTCAGAGCCCAGTGAATATCCTCCAACGATCCACATGCTTGATGTTTGTGTTTTACAGAGAAACAAAGTAAAAGGCCCTGGGATGACTCAAGACACCCGGTTTCCATCTCATCTTTGGTTGTTAACTTACTATGTCACTCAAGTAAGTTATGGCTGGAGTGCTCAGTGTCTTCGTTATTTAAATGACAGAGTTTTGATTTCCACAACCATTTTCCAGCAACGTGAGACACACCCAATAGAGAGAATGACTATAACTGGCAAAAGCAGTTATTCCTGTAACTTAGGAGGCACATGCCTACCATGGACACTAGAACACTTACAGGTCTGAAAGTCTGTGATTTCACGATTTCAGTTCCTTGAGTTTCAGATGGCCATACAAGAAGCAGTAACGTGTACACGGTGCCATTAAACAGTCTCTGGATTATGCTTAGAATGTCACACCACAGACAGCATAAGTCAAGCTGGTGTAAATTTGTAACTGCCCTACTAGACAGTGAGTACTCTGGTTAATTAAATGTCCACGTTAATATCACTGTGCTTATTATAACCTTACATACGGACTTTGTATTTTTAAGAAATGCATTATACAACTTTGCAATATATCAAACACCATTTAAACTATTGCTAGTAAGTATTCTCTTTTCTTCACTTTATTAGTTTTTCTTTTTGTTTCTGTTTCTGTTTCTTAACTAATAAATTATTTTATGCTTATTGTGATAGACTACAATATTCACTACCTCCTTCTGCAACTTCCATGACTTCCCTGCTCTACTGATACTGAACTTAGCCATGAGACTTGCTTCAGTCAATTGAATCTGGACAGAAATGACAACATAACAGTTCCAAGCCTTAAAAAGTTTCACATACTTCCATTTACCCCAGTCTCTCCCCTGAGAAGAATACGCGTTTGGTAGATTTGAACTCTCCAGGATGAGTTCTAGAATGAGACACATGGAGCACACCAGAATTTGACCCTCAGCCCCATTTCTCCAGGTTGTAAACTACACACACATGCACCACTGCACTAAAGTCAGCAGTTCCAGGAAAAGCTGTCATTGCTACTTAGAAAACTGCAGGGGTGGCAGCTGCAATGGGGAGGAGAGAAGACTGAATGGGGCCTTAGAAAAGTGAAGCCACCTCGACTGACCTGCAGACCAAAGAGCAGAAAATAAACTGCTTAACACTGTATAGCACTCAGGTTTTGTGATGGTTTGTTTCACAAGAAGAGCTAATTAACCTACCTATTGTGACAAGTTAAAATTTACAGAAATCTAATTTTTTAAGTGAATAAAGTATTTTCTCTAATCCCATCCCCAACTAAGGTTACTAATGATAACCATTTGGTATATAACTTTCTGCTCCTTTCTCTGTTTTTTTTCAAGGATTAAAGAAACAAATCCATGTTTAAAAAAAAAAAAAACATCTAGCATAGTTCTAGGCATATGAAGAAAGCACTCATTAAACATTACCTATTTGTATGAATATTCTCACATAAACAGATATACTCAGATAGAGGTGTTTTAATTTGTGTAGAAATGAGACCATGCCATGCATGCACGTTACTCTGCAACTTGCTTTTCTTCACTTAATACTACATGATGGGCATTCCTCTAGGTCAACTCATCTTTATAAGGGTAATTAGCTCAGCTTTAAAATGGCTACATGATATTCCATGGTTTGACTATTCCATAATATATTTGACTAATTTCCATTTTACAGATAAACTGAGACTCAGAGAACTGAAAGTGTTTGCAAAGTAGTTGCGACCTCTCCCTATCAAGCCTTCTCTTCTTCCTCTGTCTCAGGCTTGGTTTTGCGACACTGTGACACAATTTGGCCAATGAAAGGTGAGTGGAAGTGCCCATAGGTAAAACCTTAAGAGCCACCCCATGGTGACAGCTCTCACCCTTCTCTGTAACATATACCAGCAATATCTCAGACAGAGACTGCTGTCTCCACCCTGGTCTCGAAGTAAAGAGCTAAGGTTTAAATCGGGATGGAAATGTAACATGCATATGAAGTAAACTTGTGTTGTTTTTAAGCCTCTGAGATGTTGGGGGTTGTTGGTTGCCACAACATGATTTAGAGAATGGAAACACAGTGTTTCCAGACTTTCAAGTGTTTTGTCATTCATTACAAATATTCATCATTACTGGTTTGGCTAAGCACCAACATGCTAGTCAATAAAGATGTGGGTTGATAAAATGATCAGGAACAATCATCTCCATAACTGTATTTTAGAAAATTATCAATAGCCTCCTCTTCAAGTTTCAAATAACTGGCAAAGGTTAGGATAGTACCATAGAAAAGATAAGTCTACATAGCCCAGTAGATCATCCTTTGTGTGTAGGAAGCCTCCTAGGTAAGAACTTTGACCCAGTTTCTCCAGGTTGCAAACTACATACATGCAAACAGGCAACACTGCTAAAAGGCAGTAGTTCCAAGAAAAACCACCATTGCTACTTAGAAAACTGCAGAGAAGGCAGGTGAAATGGAGAGAAAGTAGAACAAATGGGACCTTTGGCAGTCTAATTCCAGCTTCACCATGTATCAGCTCTGGATCTGTTTGCTCAGAAGACTGCTGTGAGGATCCAATGAAGGACAGCAGGTGCAGTCACGACTAATAAGAAAAAGAACGTGTATTCTGATTTTTTATAATTACAAGTGTAATACATGTTTGTTGTAGAGAATTTTAAAACAAATAGGGAAGTTGGCCAGGCGCAGTTGCTCATGCCTGTAATCCCAACACTTTGGGAGGCCCAGGTGGGAGAATCACATGAGATTAGGAGTTCGAGACCAGCTTGGCTAACATGGTAAAACCCTATTGCTACTAAACATACAAAAATTAGCTGGGCATGGTGGCAGGTGCCTGCAATCCTAGCTACTTGGGAGGCTGAGGCAGGAGAATCACTTGAATCTGGGAGGTAGAGGTTGCAGTGAGCCAACATAGTGCCATTGCACTCCAGCCTGGGAGACAAAAGTGAAGCTCCGTCTCAAAAAAAAAAAGGAAGGATAAGAAAGAAAGTGGAGATTAACCCAAAATCAAAATCACAACTATTGACATCCTGATGGTTAATCAGTCATATTTCCTTCTAGGTAAATGCATGCCCATATTACATATTATACTTGTACATCATACAAAGTCTTCTGAATGCATTTATTAAGTATATACATACATATATTACAATGAGCCTCTACTCAGGCTCATTCTCTCTATTCTTCATTTCCAGTTTACCTTTTTGTCCCTCCAAACATGCCCTATACTCAATAATATCCAGGCCTTTGTACCTGCACTTCTTCTTCCCAGAATATTCTTTCTCTCTACACTGTCTCTTCTTCTGGCTACTCCTGCTCATCCTGGAGGGCTCAGTTCATCAGCTTCCTAGACGACAATTCTCTGACTCTAACCCTTGTCTGATTCCCCTAGGGCACCCAGAGCATCCTGTTCCTTAGTTTTCATCTCATTGCCATACTGGACTAGTCTTATCTCTTTATTCCATTTTCCTTGCCAGACCCCAACTTGTGGGCAGGTACTATAGCTTTTGTACAACAATGATTACCAATGACTGTCCAATAGTAAATGCTCGAAATGTTTTGAATAAATGAGTAACATTTTAAACAATATGTGCTATCTATATTTCTTCTGAAATCCCCAAAGCACCTGACAATTCTCAATAAATACCCACTGAAAGATTAAATATGGAAGAGTATGTAAGACATGGTAACATGCCTCATGAAGTTTATAAATTAGATGGGAAGAAAGCATTGTAAAAAGAATCTCAGCATGATTAAATGCTATATTCTTTTCTTCTGCCTCCACCATTAATTTTCTTCAAACTCGAAAGGGCAGGAAAAAAATCCCTAAGTTTAGTTCCACATTTGTTTCTTCACTGAGGGTATCATGCAGCACCAACGGAAATAAAACAGCCGCAGCTTTAACACATATGCTCTAACATCTCAGTGGCTCAACACAATAAAATTGATTCCTCATTCCATCAAAATCCTATTGAGAATATTTCTGGTCAATAAGAAACCTTTCACACGGTCATTCAGAGATCTAGACTCCTTCTATCTGTGGCTCTGCCCTTTTCTATGACTTTGGAGTCACAGAGACCAGGAGATGGGGAGAGACGGTTTTATGAGCAAGGCCTGTAAGTGACACACAGCACATTCACTCTTTGCCTTGACTAAAATTCAGCCACTGCTATTTAGAAAGGAGGCCAGGAAATGCAGTTTATCTGTACATACAAGAGGAAAAGAAGAAGGTTTTGGTGAAAACTTTGTAGTTCTTCTGCCACAGTGGGTAAGGGAGTACCTAATCTTCTCAAGTGATCCCAAAACCAGGCAATTTTGATTTATGGATACTTAAAACACTTATTGTTTTGATAGAAAAATATCCATCTAACAGTGGACATGAGAATGTATCATTCCAGGTTTACAAATTTTGAAGGTAAAAAAAGGTCAATTCTGAACTGAGAAACCACTGATGTTAGTGACCACTCCCAAATTCTAAATGAGATTCTTTAAGATGGCTTTTATGAACTTTGAAAATAAAAATGATTACTATAAGTATAATGGACTCACTAGGAATTATAAATGAACCTAGCATCATTTCTAGCTCATAGCAGATAATAAATACATGCTGAGCAGAGAAACTACAATTCTACTTTTAAGGCAACTATCATATTGATAATTTTAACTTCAGAAAGTTCTTTCTTAAATGTAAGTGAGTTTTTTTTTCTCTAACTTCTAACCATTAGCCTAGCTCTGACCTCAAAACCTACAGAGACTCTTATGGGTGCTCTCTTGGTCTTCCCCCTGCCTTCTCCACTCTGCACTTCTCCCAGGCAAATAATCCCAGTTTATTCGATTCTTCTCCATGAATCAAGGTTTCAGTCCTCTCACCATTTAGCTGTCCTTCCTACAGATATCTGTGGTTGGCCAAATTGCTTTCCAAATTTCATGCCCACAATATTCCCAATGGTGGGACTCAGTGGTGTCCAACCGGTAGCATTTAGTAGAATTACTATTCTTGGCTATGGGTATCGTGTCTTTTACTTTGTGACTAGAAGTGTTTAAGTAGTGAAGATCCTAGCAAAAGAATTTCTGCATTGGGAGAAAAACAGGACTTGTAAGGTGATCACTAAGGACTCTTGCCACTTTATGATCCTATAGGTTTTGTAGAAGTTCTGAGTAGAGAAAAGGCATCACCATAATGTGATGATGTATACAACAGTTATACATTCCTCCTTGAAAAAAATCAAAGAGGACTTTCACAAGGGCTATCATGTATAAAAAAGATTTATTGAGTATCTTCTCTGTGCTAAGTATCATACTAGATGCTATGAATACAGTGGATAACAAGAGATACGGTTTTTCTATTTTCTCGACACTTGGTATCTAGTGAAATGGACTTCAGAAGTTTTTAAAAAGACAAAAAATACATAATTACACAAAGAAATATAGAATAATACTTTTTTTAAACATTCTATTATTAAGAGAAAATCACCATTTCCTTGGCCTCAGTTTTCCGTGATGGGACATCTGCTAAAATAACCCTTTTATCCTCTCTCTCCATCCTTTATATATACTCCCCATGGGAAGAAGAGTAATTTGAGTTATCTGATTGCTGAATTCACCAGGAAGACTCATGCATGCCCCCATCAGAAACTGGCTCTCTCTTTTCAGAGTCAATTCATTCAAAGGATATATACATTCACTATTCCTCTGGAGAAGGCCTGCAACTGTCCATCATTGCCAGGAACCAGTAGGTAAGTTTAATGCACGGGTAAAACATCACTGCTATGGTTTGAATGTTTGTCCCCTCCAAACCTCATGTTGAAATTTGATCCCTACCTGTTGGAGGTGGGGTCAAATGGAAGGTGTTGGGCCTTGGGAGCAGTTCCTTCATAAACAGATTGATGCCCTCCCTGGGGATGACGCAGGGAGTGAGTTCTAGCTCTATTAGTTCTCAGGAGAGCTGGATGTTACAAAGAGCCTTGCACCTCCTCCTCTTCTCTCTTGCTTCCCTTTTACCCATGTGATCTCTGCACACCCCAGGTTCCCTTCACCTTCTGCCATGAGCAGAATCAGCCTGAGGCCCTTACCAGGTGCAGATGCGCAGTCATGAACTTTCTAAGCAGCAAAATTATGAGCCAAAGACACCTTTTTTTTTTTCTTTATAAATTATCCAGCCTAAAGAATTCCTTTATAGCAACACAAAACAGACAAAGACAATCAGGAAATCCACTGTGGCTTCATGTTTGCCATGCCCTCCAAACTAGTCTGTATTAGCTGTCATATTGATATTTTGATCCTCACTCATCTGATTACTGTGTCTAACTTTCAGCTGGTTCTTAACTCCAGAGGTAAGAAAGGGGTGTTATTCATAATCCTTCTCAAATCCCAATAACTATAAAGAAAAATTATAGGGACTTATGAGAGTATAAGAAGGAAATCTAATTTACATGGAGAAAGGGCACATTGAGAAAAATCACAGAAAGCCTCTTTGTCATTTAAGCTAACATCCAAAGAAAGACAGAAATTGGCCAAAAAACAAGGAAGGGGTAAGAGGATTCTTATAAAGGTTCTTAGACAACAAACAGTTTGTCTTATTTGAGGAACAAATGAAAGCTAGTGTGGGAGCCATTAGGGCTGGTCACCATACAATTGTGCTTCCTCGTCCCTCTGTGGCTTGGCTGGGCTGAGCCCTGAGACTAGTTTAAATCAATGAATGTTTGAGAAGTGACATGTGCCATTTCCAGACAAAGACATTTAATTACTAAGATGAGACCCTTTGAGGCTGTCTCTACCATGAGATCTGAAGTGTTCCTGAAAGTGAATGTTCCATCAGCCTGGGTTCTAGAGGAAGATGATGTGATCAGAGTGCTTGCCAATCCTTGATGGACATATTGCAGGAGCAAGGAAAAAAAACTTTATTTCTTTAGACACTGAGGTTTGGGGAAAAAGTCTTAATTATAGCATATGAGCATGTAGGAACAAGAAAAAAAAACTTTTTATCTTAAGTCACTGAGGTTTGGAAATATTGGAAATATTTTTAATCATAGCTTAACTTAGGCTATCCTGATTAATTCAGCCATAGGTAGTGTGGCTGAAGAAAAGTGAGATGAGAAGTCTTAGCTATTTCAGGCTAATAAAATGCCTTTAAGGGGGCTTCAGCAGAGGAATTTGACATTTTCCAGTATTATGTATTAAAACAAGATACTACTGCTACTCAATCGTTAAAACACTCCCTTCATTCCACTATGGACAAAGCTATTTTTTTAGAAAAATCCATCAACAAGCATTTACTGAGCACCTTCGATGCTTCCATATGCCAGGCTCTGTATTAAGCACTGGAGACACAAAATAAGAACAAGACACAGTTGCTGGATTTGGAGTCAGAGATTTAAGAAAACATTGACAAGATCATGTGAAAAACATTCTCTACTTCAGGTGTATACTCAGTATGGTGACAGCCAAAGAGGATAATAACTATTTGAGGTGAAGCAGGAGATGGGGTGAGGGAAAGCTTCAGAGGTAGTGACTATTTGAGCTAGCTCCTGAAGGGTGACTAGGAGTGTGTCAGGTGGCCTTTTGATTAGGAATAAAAGTACATGCAAAGACAGGAAACTGTCAGAGGGATGGAAAATGCTTGGGGTGGCGGCGACTCAGAGGAATGGAGGGAATGTGGAGTGCAGGGTGTGGTAGGCTGCATTACTATTCAAAAATACTTGCTGCCCCTCCTCACTGACACCAGGCTTGGCCATGTGAATTGCTCTCAGCATAAGCTTTAAGAGCCATGCTCTTTTCCCTCTGCCATGACAATCAGCAAAGTTTTAGAAAGAGGATGCTTCATTATTTACACATTTCATGTGTAAATCAGAGACACAGCAAACTTATGGTGGATGTATTAGTCTGTTCTCACGCTGCTAGTAAAGACATACCTGAGACTGGGAAATTTATGAAGGAAAGAGGTTTAATGGACTCACAGTTTCACATGGCTGGGGAGGTCTCACAATCATGGCAGAAGGCAAAGGAGAAGCAAAGGCACATCTCACATAGTGGCAAGCAAGAGAGCTTGTGCAGGGGAACTCCTGTTTATAAAACCATGAGATCTTATGAGACTTATTTAGTACCATGAGAACAGTATGGAGGAAACTGCCCCCATGATTCAATTATCTCCACATGACCCCACCCTTGACATGTGGGGATTATTACAATTCAAGGTGAGATTTGAGTGCCGACATAGCCAAACCACATCAGTGGACATGCAATATGAGAAACAATTCTGTGATTATAACCCAGTAAATTTTTGGATTGCTACCACAGCATAACCTAGAGTATACCTAAGTGTACATTTCCAGCTCTTTGACTTCCAGGTACCTAGTAGGATTGTACTTTCCTGCAACCTTTAAATAAGATATGGTCATGTGACTATTTTTAACCAATAATATGTAAATACAATAAATAGTGTCATTCCTAGGAGGGAGCTTTTGAAGCCAGTGTGAATTCACCATGCTTTCTTTCCCCTGACAAAGTGATGGGATGATTGTTGAAGCATGTATCAAGATGAAACCTTCTTCAGACTAGGTGTCTAAGTGAACACATTAGGCAGAGTCCCATGAACTTGAACATATAGTATGAGCAAGATATAAAGTTTCTTTTTTAAGTCACTGAGATTTTAGGATTGTTTGTGGCAGCCATAACCTAAACCATCCTGGCTGATATAAAAATTGGCTCCTAGATATTGGGTACTGTAATAACAACAATAATCATAACAACAATAAAATTAAACAATCATTTAGAGGGCGATAACTAAGAACATTGCTATCAGAAGCTGAAGGGATGGTGCTCTATTTGGTGAACATATCACCTGTGACAATGTACAAGGCAGATCACGAACCTGATGAACTAAAACAAAGGACTGTAAAACAGAAAGTGAGTAATGTGTGTTGGTGGCTGTTGTATGCATTCTGAAAGTTACTATAAGCTATTCAAAGATGAGCTCAGAAAAATTTGGCCTGTTTGCAATCAGGAATGAAATAGAATACAGAAAATCTATAAATTCAGGGATTTACATGGTTAGAAGAGGCAACTGTTTCCCAATCCCAACTAGTAAAACATAAAATCAAGAAATGCTTTTAATAAAAAAAGATCTTGAAGAAATTAAGCCTTGAAGTAAGGATCAAGTCACAAGGTATGAACCTTGTGATAAATTATGATCTCACCCAGCATATGCTTTCCTGGACAAAATGGCTCTGGGAAAAAGGAAAGGTATAACTCTCCATGTAACTCTCCCACCAACACCCAATAAGCTCAAAGTGCTCAAAATCAAGTGAAGAGCAAAAGAGCGAGAAAGCAAAAGAGAGACAGAGGGGAATCAACAGGCAGGAGAACAGGAAAGCAAAGAGATACGGCAAACCAAAGAATTATGTCTGGAAAAGAACTTAGTGGCTATTAGCAGATGGAAATCTTATATCAGATAGGTAAGAAGACTACCTACACATTCAAGACAATGTCATTCTGCACCTTCCCAACTTTTAAAAGCTTATTTAAAAGCATATTTTCCAGTGCCTGCTTTAGCTGTGGAAAAGGAAGACTCTCCAAGGGCTAATCCAGGAGTCATAGAAAACAATGGACAGGGCAGCCTGGTGCTGTGACTGGATGGGTCTTTAAGGTTGTCTACAATGAAGAAAGAATGAGGAAATTGCACCAGGGGAAGGTGAGTAGACCAAACATTTGGTGAACAGAAAGGGAGACAGAGTCTTTAGTATTATTCCCCAAATATTCCTGTACAGCCCTTTGAGACACCAGGTAGGATTACAGTGATCTAAAGTTAGGTATCGCCATGTTACTGCTTTTGCCAATGGCGTATGAGTAGAAGTGATGTGCGCCATTTCCAGGTGGATGCTCTGACAGCCATGATGTTTGGAGTTCCTTCCCCACAGTCAGGATAGCTGTGAAAAGGGTTATCAAGACAAAGCCTCCTTCAGCCTGAGCCATTGAGTACCTACAATGAGTAGAGCTCCCCTGCCAACCTACAATGGGCATGTAGCAGAAATGACAAACTTTCACTGAGATAAGCCACTGATATGTTAGGGTTGTTTGTTAGACCAGCATAACACTATCTTTTCTGACAGAACTGGGAGTGAGAGATGAGGCTAGAGAGAGAAGGAATTAGATTGTGAAAAGCACCTTCTCCCAGGCATAGGATTCGGAACTCTCCAGGTTGTAAGGAAAAGCCAGTGAAGGTTTCCAAGCAGGGGCGTTAACATGAACAGATTTGTTATTTTTTGGATGAAATATGCTATTTCTCAACATAAGGAGATCAGCCTACTAAACCACATGAGGCAGAGAGGAACACACAGAACCCTTAGGCAAAAGATACATATTTACACAAAGCCCTAAGTCTTGAAATTTCTAAATACAGGAGCTCTGAACAGAGTTACAATCAGAGAATAAAGAAAGAAAATTTCTTCTGTTCCACAAGCGCTGTTTCCTCTGCAGGTAACTAATACTTCACAAGAAAGTCTGCCAGAGTAGAGAAAATACAAGGGAATGTTACACAGACCTGAGGTCAATTTCCAGCTGCCTGTGTGACCTTAACAAGGATACTTAACCTCTCTGGGCCTATTTCCTCACATGTCAAATGTGGATAATAATATATGTCTCTCAAGATGGCTGTGGGGAGAAAACAGCATATTTAAATGGCTTAGGAGAATGCCTGGCAGATAAGTGTTTAATACATGAAACTTGTATTATTTTTATTACTGTTATAAAAAAAATTTAGAAGAACAGTTCCCTTATTACAACAGAAAATGATTCAGGGCAACAGACAGAGGGAGAAGGTTCTCTCCTTGAGGGAAGTAACTGGATCTTATCACTGTATACCTACCTCACCCCCTCCCCAGTTCAGTGCCTGACTCACAGTAGGCTTTCAGTTACCCTCTGCAGATCACTGAAAGCTAGGTGAGTGCCCGGAGTGAAGAAAAGTTGGCAGGTTTCCCACTGATACCAGCTGCTGTTGGTTTCTGAACACTCAAAGCCGCAAATACCTTAGGGCTGGGGGCAACGAACCCAAGGCTGAATTCCAAGTTGAGAAGCAGTGAAGTCCGAATTTAGAACCTAAGAACTTTAAACTGCTGCAGGTCCAACTTCAAGCCCCAGTTCTAGACAGAGGCTTGGGAAAGAGCTGACTTCTAACCCTGTTCCCCCCTCCTCCTCCCCTTGATGCTTCTCACAGGAAAGTACACCTGGTCCTGCCAAATCGCACTCTTATATCCTGGCATTCCATCCAGACTTCTGTGAGGATGGAAACTGCGAGGCAGGGGAGGGAAGCGGGCTGCTGGGCCACCACCTCCCTAGTCCTGCAGGCGACCCGGTCACACTAGCTCCTGGCAGCCCAG
Source organism: Plecturocebus donacophilus (assembly GCA_004027715.1). Lineage (NCBI taxonomy): Eukaryota > Metazoa > Chordata > Mammalia > Primates > Pitheciidae > Plecturocebus > Plecturocebus donacophilus. The sequence goes on along the minus strand of PVKP010009779.1, from coordinate 52,817 downwards.
TGAGGTGGACGGCACCGGCCCCACCTGCAGATGAGGGAAAGGAAGCTCGGAGAAGTTCCGTGATTTCCACGCTCCGCGCTGTGGCAGCCTGGCCACGAAAGAATCAGGATTCCCGACTTCAAGATTCTTTCCACCACACACTTTCGTCCCCAAGGAGTGGGGGGCGGGGGAAGATAAAATAACAACCGCGGAAAAGGAACCACTTACATGTGTCTAGCGCTTCCTAGAGGCTACCCAGGATATGGGCCCACCACCCGGCCCGGAGTGCAGAGATTTGAAGTCCAGGTTCTAACCCGGGCTCCGAGTGCTGCGTGACTTTCTGCGAGCGTCCGCCGCCTTCTGGGCTTGTTTTCCCGGAAGCAACACGGCGCAGATGGAGTGTGTCAATGTGTGTGTGTGTGTGTGTGTGTGCGCGCCCCTGTGTGTTGAGCGTGCTGTGTTAAGCGTGTGAGTGTTGTCCGGGGGCGGGAGGGGGAGTATACTAACATCGGGCTTCCCCGAGTTTCGGATTGCCTACATGCTTGTTCCCATCTGGACCCTGTTACCCACTAATTGCGCTCACTATAAAAACTGCCCCTCCGAGGCAAAGCAGTGAACCCCCGCGCCTTTTCCCCCACAGTCCCGGAGGATGAAGAGAGGTGCAACGGAGGCTCCGCTGAGCGTTCAGTGCCGGCAATACAAATCTCTCGGCCTCCAGGAGCAGCGAGACGACCCCGCGGACCATCGCTCTGAACTTGACCCAGACAAAGTTAGGAGCGTTCTCAACTTGGGGGGGCCGACTCTCGCGAGACCGCCCCCAAACTTAAGCACCCTTAGGCTCGCCCCCAACTGGGACTTCACAGAGCCACCTTAAGGGCGGTGCTCCCGCCCCCCGGAAGTGCGCGGGGGGGCCGCGGACTTGGACTCTCAGCCTCCCGCCCCGCGCGGTGACGGACGCCGGCGGATGACTTCGAGCCCCACAAGTGAAGAAACCTCAACCACCCCTCGCCCGCACCCTTGGCCCTCAACAACTGGCCGGGTTCCTTGGCCTCCCGGGTCCCCTCATCCCTCGCATCCCCTGCATCCCAGTCTGGAGCGGTGAACTTGAGTCCCCCTCCAGCAGAGGTTGCGAGCGTCCTCCCGCTCGCGGCAGCCAGCGTCACTAGACAGTCAAACCCCAAGACGTCAGCCCACAATGCACCGGGCGGGCCGGGAAAAACGGCCCGGGGAGGGGACCGGGGAAGAGAGGGCCGAAAGGCGTGCGGCAGGGGGAGGGGAGGAGAAAGAAGGGCCCGACTGTAGGAGGGCAGCGGAGCATTACCTCATCCCGTGAGCCTCCGCGGGCCTAGAGAAGAATCTTCTAGGGTGGAGTCTCCATGGCGACGGGCGGACCCGCCCCCCTGAGAGCGACGCGAGCCAATGGGAAAGCCTTGGGGTGACATCATGGGCTATTTTTAGGGGTTGACTGGTAGCAGATAAGTGTTGAGCTCGGGCTGGATAAGGGCTCAGAGTTGCACTGAGTGTGGCTGAAGCAGCGAGGCGGGAGTGGAGGTGCGCGGACTCAGGGAGACAGACAGACAGACAGACACAGCTAGCCAGCCAGGACGGCAGTAGAGTCCCAGCTGCAAATCTTTTCCATCTTCTCTCCAACTGCCCAGAGCTAGCGCCTGTGGCTTCCGGGCTGGTGTTTCGAGGAGTGCCGGGAGAGCCTGGTCTCCAGCCGCCCCCTGGAGAAGAACCCCGCTGCCCAGGCGCTGCTGACAGCGGCGGAGAGCAGCCGTACCCACGCGCCCTCCGGGGGAAGTCGGCGAGCGGCTGCAGCGGCAAAGAACTTTCCCGGCCGGGAGGACCGGGACCAAGTGGCCCAGAGTCCCGGAGCGAACTTTTGCAAGCCTTTCCTGCGCCTGAGGCTGCTCGGCGGCGGTAAAGACCAAAAGGCGTTGGAGAGACGCGCGAGAGAAGGACGTGCGCTCAGCTTCGCTCGCACTGGTTGCTGAACTTGGGCGAGCCCGAGCCGCGGCTGCCCGGCGCCCCCTCCCCCTCGCAGCGGAGGAGGGGACAAGTCGTCGGAGTCCGGCCGGCCGAGACCCGCTGCCTGCCGGCCACTGAGAGGTCCGCACTGACCCGCATCTCCGAGAGAGCCGCTGCTCCGGGACAGGAGTTCGCCCGCGGACTCCGGGGAACCGCTGCGACCGAAGAGCGCTCAGTGAGTGACCGCGACTTTTCAAAGCCGGGCAGCGCGCGCGAGCCGACAAGTAAGAGTGCGGGAGGCATCTTAATTAACCCTGCGCTCCCAGGAGCGAATTCGTGAGGAGGGCGCAGCGGGGACGACTGCCAGCGGGTGCGCGCGCTCTTAGAGAAACTTTCCCTGCCAAAGGCCCCAGGGGACGCGGGTGTCCCCCGCTTGCCAGAGCGCTGTTGCGGCCCCGAAACTTCTGCGCGCAGCCCAAACTAACCTCCCGTGAAGTGACGGACTGTTCTATGACTGCAAAGATGGAAACGACCTTCTATGACGATGCCCTCAACGCCTCGTTCCTCCAGTCTGAGAGCGGAGCTTATGGCTACAGTAACCCCAAGATCCTGAAACAGAGCATGACCCTGAACCTGGCCGACCCAGTGGGGAGCCTGAAGCCGCACCTCCGCGCCAAGAACTCGGACCTCCTCACCTCGCCCGACGTGGGGCTGCTCAAGCTGGCGTCGCCCGAGCTGGAGCGCCTCATAATCCAGTCCAGCAACGGGCACATCACCACCACGCCGACCCCCACCCAGTTCCTGTGCCCCAAGAACGTGACAGACGAGCAGGAGGGCTTCGCCGAGGGCTTCGTGCGCGCCCTGGCCGAGCTGCACAGCCAGAACACGCATCCCAGCGTCACGTCGGCGGCGCAGCCGGTCAGTGGGGCGGGCATGGTGGCTCCCGCGGTGGCCTCGGTGGCGGGGGGCAGTGGCAGCGGCGGCTTCAGCGCCAGCCTGCACAGCGAGCCGCCGGTCTACGCCAACCTCAGCAACTTTAACCCGGGAGCGCTGAGCAGCGGCGGCGGGGCGCCCTCCTACGGCGCGGCCGGCCTGGCCTTTCCCGCGCAACCCCAGCAGCAGCAGCAGCCACCGCAGCCGCCCCACCACTTGCCCCAGCAGATGCCCGTGCAGCACCCGCGGCTGCAGGCCCTGAAGGAGGAGCCTCAGACAGTGCCCGAGATGCCCGGCGAGACGCCGCCCCTGTCCCCCATCGACATGGAGTCCCAGGAGCGGATCAAGGCGGAGAGGAAGCGCATGAGGAACCGCATCGCTGCCTCCAAGTGCCGAAAAAGGAAGCTGGAGAGAATCGCCCGGTTGGAGGAAAAAGTGAAAACCTTGAAAGCTCAGAACTCGGAGCTGGCGTCCACGGCCAACATGCTCAGGGAACAGGTGGCACAGCTTAAACAGAAAGTCATGAACCACGTTAACAGTGGGTGCCAACTCATGCTAACGCAGCAGTTGCAAACGTTTTGAAGAGAGACTGTCGGGGGCTGAGGGGCAACGGAGAAAAAAAATAACAGACAGACTTGAGAACTTGACAAGTTGCGACGGAGAGAAAAAAGAAGTGTCCGAGAACTAAAGCCAAGGGTATCCAAGTTGGACTGGGTTGCGTCCTGACGGCGCCCCCAGTGTGCACGAGTGGGAAGGACTTGGCGCGCCCTCCCTTGGCGTGGAGCCAGGGAGCTGCCGCCTGCGGGCTGCCCGGCTTTGCGGATGGGCTGTCCCCGCGCGAACGGAACGTTAGACTTTTCGTTAACATTGACCAAGAACTGCATGGACCTAACATTCGATCTCATTCAGTATTAAAGGGGGGAGGGGGAAGGGGTTACAAACTGCAATAGAGACTGTAGATTGCTTCTGTAGTACTCCTTAAGAACACAAAGCTTGGGGGGGAGGGTTGGGGAGGGGAGGCTGGAGGGAGGTTTGTGAGAGCGAGGCTGAGCCTGCAGATGAACTCTTTCTGGCCTGCCTTCGTTAACTGTGTATGTACATATATATTTTTTTTAATTTGATGAAAGCTGATTACTGTCAATAAACAGCTTCATGCCTTTGTAAGTTATTTCTTGTTTGTTTGTTTGGGTGTCCTGCCCAGTGTTGTTTGTAAATAAGAGATTTGGAGCACTCTGAGTTTACCATTTGTAATAAAGTATATAATTTTTTTTATGTTTTGTTTCTGAAAATTCCAGAAAGGGTATTTAAGAAAATACAATAAACTATTGAAAAGTATTCCCCTAACCTCTTTTCTGCATCATCTAAAGATACCAGCTATCTAGGTGGAGTTGAAAGTTAAGAATGTCAATTAAAATCTCTCTCAGTGCTTCTTACTATCAAGCAGTAAAAACTGTTCTCTATTAGACTTTAGAAATAAATGTACCTGATGCTATGGTCAGGTTATACTCTTCTTCCCCCAGCTGTCTATATGGAATTGCTTACCAAAGGATGGTGTGATGTTTCAGGAGGCTGGAGGAAGGGGGAGGTTGCAGTGGAGATGGACAGCCCACTGGGAAGTCAAACATGTCAAAGTTTGGGATTGTATCAAGTGGCATGTGCTGTGACCATTTATAATGTTAGTAGAAATTTAACAATAGATGCTTATTCTCAAAGCAAGAATTGGTGGCAGATTTTACAAAAGATGTATCCTTCCAATTTGGAATCTTCCCTTTGACAATTCCGAGATTAAAAAGATGGCCTTTGCTTATGAATATTTATAACAGCATTCTTGTCACAATAAATGTATTCAAATACCAATAACAGATCTTGAATTGCTTCCCTTTACTACTTTTTTCTTCCCAAGTTATACTGAAGCTTTTCTTTTCAGTTGCTGAGGTTAACATTGCTGCAATCTGAAGTGACTCAAAAGTTAAGAAGCAAAGTATTTAGGAAGAGTCAAACTAGAAGTGGTGATCTGGATGAAACAGTTTCCCAATTTCATTAATCCCCCTGCCCTTTCTCCATCTCTATCTATCTCTCTACTACCACCCCTCACCCCCAGATAAACACCTATGCCTAAGGAAACTAGCAGTTTAGCATTTTAGATCTGTCTATACATTATTTCTTAATTTGTTTCCAAAATAACCTTGTTTAAATAATTAGAGAATCGGTCTCGAAAGACAGTAATCCAATACTATGGAAAAGATTCGCAAGAGAAAACATGAACACCAACACAATGATTACATATGTAAATCAAACCCCAGCTCTGGGAAATGAGAAACTTAAATTCAGTCTACAGATATAACTTAGGAGATCAACAAGGCAGTGCTCAACAAGGGAACAATTTTTTGCTTGGTTGCTTTTCATCCCAAGAGCCAGTGTGATTATCAGGCAGTAAAAGCAATTTGATATCCAGGAATATTTCACAAACCACTAATTGAGGCAGGGCTGTTTGCTCATTAGCAGTGTTCTAGTATCTAACAGGTCTGGGAGTGCTAATATCCTGCCTGTGGCTGTAAATCCAAATACACAAAGAGTTTCTCCTTACGAGTATATCTAGGAGTGGAAGAGATTGGACAGGCTTGTTAGCTTCAAATTCAAATATACTCTCCCTTGTAATAACACTTCTTGAACAAAGGGTTACTGGGAGCAGAGCCTAGTTTGCCAAACTGAATTTGCCGATGTCAGCAACCAGGAAGGTGAGATGATTTTGACCATATGTAGAAATAGTCAGCAGAGGGACAATAAAGCACTTTGGGGTGGGGCTCTGTGGAAGCTAAACAAGTGCCAACTAGAAAAAATAAGCAGGCTGGGAATTAATTACCTGCAAAGGTAGACTAAGCCCAGACAACAGTACAGCACAGAAAAGCCACACCACTCCCCAGTTTGCTTCAGATTTCAGTATTAAAAAAAAGGCAGAAACTCAGGCCTATCCCCGTGCTTGATTGTTTCAATTAACATTCTAAATGTGTGTTTTTGAAGTTCTAACCATGCTAATCAAAAGGGGTGGAAAAAATAATTGTGATAGAGGAAATTAACCCATAATCTCTGGTAAATTTTGGAGGCAAAAGATTAACTGTAAACACTCGATGGTTAAGTTTATCATGAGCCTTCAATGAGTTAATCTTTAGGTAACACTAATAGTTGGGGCAGATGAAGCTAGTGACACATAGTCATTAATCCTCTTAATTTGTTTTATACATATATATGTTATATATATAAAGTAATTCAATCAAGGATATTTAACCCTCTGTGTCTATTGGGACAGCGGGTTCATGAACTCAATGAAAATGCCTACAAAGTTGTGTGTGTATGTGTCTGCACACACTCTTCTGAGGAGAGAGATTATTAGCTTTTATCTGAACCTCCCAAAGTTCCACAACTCAAAAAAAAAAGGGGGTTTATAAACCATGAACTGACCAGCTACATGCCCACTCTCAGAAATACATCTTTGTATGACTCTTAATCCCATGCTATTTTACCCTTTCATGTTTCTGCTTGCATGCCTTTGCCTGGGATACCTTTCCTTCTAGTTCAACTGATAAATCCTACCCATTCTTCAAGTCGTGGCATAAGTGAGACTTTCTCTGTAAAGCTTCCCTTGGTAACTCCATCTTCAAAGGGAATGAACAATTGTCTAGTGAGCGTGATAACATTTTATCAAAAATTCTATGATAGCACTTACCAAAATGTATCATGAACCTCTGTGTCTCCTGGCCAGAACCTTATCCTCTTCATCTATGGACTCCCAAACTTTTAATGCAGTGGCTGGCATATAGTAGATGTTCATAAAATAAATCTTTGATGACTGAATGAACGAGTGAATTCAAATCCTCCTCCAACATAATTCCAAGTCTTAGTTTCTTCTAGTAAATATACTTCATTCATTTCCAGGTGCATAACTCCAGATGAATTAACCCCCACCTCCTCAAAGTCAAACCTGACCAACCCCCAAGTTCTAAAGCCTAGTTCTTAGAGAGTGTTCTTAAAATAATTAAGCTGTTAGCACATTCATACAACCAGCCCCACAGAGTGTCCCTTCCTACCTCTACTAATGCAAGTGGGCATCTTCTTATATAAAATGGGTCTGCCTGAAACATTAGTTTTGAAGGTGGAAATGAAGCAGGATAGTATGTGTGTCCTTAGGCAGACACAAAAACAGTTCCAGATACATCTTCATTAAAAACAACCAACTTTATTGGTAATGACGAAGGGGACTTTCTGTAAAATTAGACATATTTCAGGAGTCTAGAAGTTAGTACCCAATGTTTGCTTGCTGAGACAAGAATCATGCTTATTCATCTATTCTCCCATGTCATTTCATTACTAGAGAAGTGCATTGGTTGAACCAAGGAAAGAGACCATGCCTTCTAGTTTGACTGCCCCTTGCCTCCTCCACCCAATTCTATGGTGGTCAAGTAGGATCTCGTAGAAGAAGAGAAGAGGGTTAGAAGCTGGGATGGCCCCAGAGTGTAAAACTATTCCTTCCTAACTCTGGAACCTGATTTGAGTTGTTTGCTTTTGGACATCACAAAGCCGGACATTCCTCTGGTCCTGGGTCTCTTTGAGGCCCTGTGCTTGGTTGTGGGGATTCAATGATGAGCAAGGACCTCTCATTCTGGTAGAGTGGAATGTGGAGGTGAAGTAGAAACTATTCTATAGCATAAAGATATATGCTTTAAGAAAAAGATGCCAGATGGGAGCAAAAGGAGGCATTAGTAGAAAATGCTTTATGGGAGAGGTGACATTTGAACTGATCCGGTGGGCCTTCCCAGGCAGAAAAGATTGGAAAGAAATTTGTGTGCAAAGGCATAGAAGTATCAGAAAACATCTTGTGCTTAGGGACCTGAAAGCTGCTTAGAGAAGCTTGAAAGAAAGGTGTGAGAAAAAAACTAAAGGGAGAAGAGGCAGGGAAGTTGAAGGCTTGGGTTGAGATTTAATATTCATTCTATGTTATTCTATAGGTGATGCAGAAAAGTGGGTAAATTTGAAACAGAGTGGGGACATGATACCCTCAACTTGAGAAAGATTCATGCTGGCAACAGTTTGAAGGATGGATTGGTGAGAAAGAGGCTAGGTAAGGGGTGAAATACCAAAGATAGGTTTTTAGTTTTGCTTAGAATACCTGTGGTATTTAAAGTAGTCCTAGAGTTGGGAAAGAAATGAGAAGAAGATGCCTTATCCAGGTTACATCATGCCACCTTTCTTCTTATGCAATTTTTTGACAAGTTATGCCTAAAGAAGGATACCAGGAGGTTTACTTTCTTCTTATGCTGCTTGTTCCATACTTACATTTTCCTCTCTATTGGGTCCATTTGATACCTGAAAGAAAATCATCTTACAAAATGATCTAGAGCCCACCTGCTTAGAGTCAGGAAACTCAAATAAACAGACGTGAATGAGACAGACCAGCAACCATATAGGCCAGGCCTTCCAGGGTGACAGCATGGAGTTGGTCCTTCCTGCTACAAGGCCAAACCTGACTTTATCTAGTCACCCAGAATTGATTAAGCTCAGTGAGGCTAGTTGACTCAAACTTTATAAACTCTTTGGTGTATAAACAACTTATGTGGGGGAACTGATAATAACACTTTACATTCCCAGAGCACTCATTTTCTACCACAAGTAATATTGAAATCCTATTTTGTGCCAGGAACTAGGAACACAGAAGAGTGAAAGCAGGGTGCCTTCCTCCATGGAGTTTATCATCTAGCTAAGAGAAACAGTAAATAAAGAAACCCACGAGACCAGGCACGGTGGCTCACACCTGGAATTCCAGTGCTTTGAGAGGTCGAGGTGGTTGTATTATTTAAGGTCCGGAGTTCGAAACCAGCCTGACCAACATGGTGAAACCCCGTCTCTACTAAAAATACAAAAATTAGCAGGACGAAATGGTGCACACCTGTAATACTAGGTACTCAGAAGGCTGAGGCAGGAGAATCACTTGAACTCGGGAGGTGGGGATTGCAGTGAGCTGAGATGGTGCCTCTGCATTCCAGCCTGGGCATCAGAAAGAGATTCCATCTAAAAAAAAAAAAAAAGAAACACACAAATAAATATATGATTAAAGTGCAATGAAGAAAAATAACTGGGCGCTAATAAAGAGAACATCTTAATTGGGTTGGCAACAAAGTATTTCTGGACAACGACTTGAGCTGAGAATTCTTAGACTAGGAGTTCCCCAGGTGAAGAGTAGATGAATAGGGGTGGGGCACCCCAGGTAGAGAATCAGCATGAGAGAGAGCCTGGGAAAGTCTCTGGTGCACCCTAGCCATTATGAGAAGGTCTGAGTCCCTGGAGTACACTGAGCAAAAGAAAGAGTGACGAACAATGAGATTTGTACTCACCCGTCCGTACTCTTGTAGTTTCCAAAGCTCTTTTGCCTCTTTTGCCTCTTCTACCTCATGTTATTTTCATCACTGTTCTGGGGATGCTCATTGATAGTAGTTGTATTTCATGGGAGCAGAAGCTGAGGCTCCCAGTGAGTTCTAAGTGCTTTTGTTGAGGCCATGCTTCCAGTTACTGGTGGGGCACAATTTGGTCCTCAGGCATCAAGAACCATATTTTTCTCCTATATTGTTCCAGGAAACAGAAACCCTGGTGACCTTGAGTCTCTTACTCAGTGCAAGCCCCTACTTCTACATCAACAGCCTTGAGGACTGAATTAGTCATCAGAAGGTTCTTTGATGTACACAGCATCTGAGCAAAGGTAATCAGATAGTCTCCTGGGATATTTTGTCCATGCCACAGCAATGTCTAATGAACTCTCCTTGCCCTTCTGCAAACTCCCTTTCTCTGGAAAGAACAGAACACTTCTGTGCTGAGAAGCCCTGACACTTTCTTGCTATACAAACCTCCTTCATGTACATCCACTAAAATTATTGCTTGATGATTGCCTCATTATTGCTTCAAACAATGGTGTTACCAGATCACCAATACAGTTATTGCTTTCTTAGGTTGTAGGTACTCACTGGCCTCCTGGACAGAATTTGAATATTTCTGAAAAAGCCTCATGATTGTATGTTCATCAGTTTGTGCTAATGACTAATCTCTTCCAGGATGTATTGATTCTGCTTAGGTTCATGCTGAAGGGGGAACTTTTCCTGATACTATCTTATCTTGGAGAAAGATGAGCAGGCACATGTATTGTTATATTATTGACCATTCTCCCAGTTAGGATGCTTGCAGAGGCCAGCAACAGAAGATGCAATGTAAATCAGAAGTCCAGATACGAAAAAAGTCCAAAAGTGGCTAATATAGTGGCTTAATGATATAATCATGGGTTCCGGTGACTCCTATCTTTTCATTTCACCATTCTCAGTGTGTCAAGGAAGTTTCTTGTGTGCATTGAAGATATCTGCAGCAGCTCCAGCATCATAGGTCAACACAATAATCACCAGCAATTTAATGTTTACTACCATCTTTCTGTATTTGTTAAAGAGAGAAATTTTCCTATCAGTTCCCTACCTCCACCCCAGTAGACTTGCCCTCTTATCCCACTGGACAGGAGCAGGTCATATTCCTAAACCCCAAAATCATTCATGACTAGGAAATGAGCCCACCATGATTGTTTGCACTTTGCTATCTCCAACCTCCTTGAAGTTAAGTGAGAGGCCTTCAGACTTGCATCAGCCAATGAAATGCAAGCAGTGGTGAAATATCACACCCAGATAGATGCCTTAAGAGCAAGTATAAGATTCGCCATATTCCCTTTTCCTTCCCTTGGCAACTGTGGACACACAGGAATGTAATGTCCATCAGCCTGTGTCCCTAAATGACAGTGATGTAGACAGAGTCTGTCCTCCTCTCCCACAGCTTCCGACCACCAGCATACCTAGTGACCATTTAGCATGAGCAAAATCCCCCCAAAGTGTGTTGCTTTAAGTCACTGAATTTGGATTGCTTGTTCTCATAGCATTACCCACTATATTCTAACTCTAGTAGGAACCAACAGCAGGAACAATATCCTCCGGTAGAAACCAGTAATGCCTGCCACAGGCATAATAAAAACTGACACCGATACATATTTATAATAGATACCATTTACTAAATTTCTCCTATGTAGCAGGCATTGTGCTAGGACTTCCAGGTAGAGGTTAAGGCTGTATTTTATATGTGGGAGAATGGAGCATCAGGTCTTGTTCAAGTTTATGAAATAAGTGACTGGTGGAAGCTCAAGTTGAATCCAACTCTTTCTGACTCCAAAGAACTTGCTTTGTCTACATAGGACCTTGCTCCTGAATAGTACTGCCATGAAAATTTCTATTTCATTGAACTCTATACCTTCTCTGCCACACAGGCACTGTTATTTCATTTTGCAGATGAGATTTAGAGAAAAAAAAACTATCTTGCCAAACTTCAGAGCCAGAAAGGCACCAGAGCCTCCACCTTTCACACTGTTCTTCACTACACTTCTGAACAAACACATCAAGAACTGAGGTACTGGTCGGGCATGGTGGCTCATACCTATAATCCCAGCACTTTGGGAGGCTGAGGCAGGTGGATCACCTGAGGTCAGGAGTTCAAGACCAGCCTGACCAACAGGGTGAAACCACATTTCTACTAAAAATACAAAAAATTATCTGGGAGTGGTGGCTCATGCCTGTAATCCCAGCTACTTGGGAGGGTGAGGCAGGAGAATTGCTTGAACCTGGGAGGCGAAGGTTGCAGTGAGCCAAGATTGTGCTATTGCACTCCAGCCTGGGCAACAAGAGCGAAACAAAACTCTATCACAAAATAAAAAAAGAAAAAAGAATTCAGGTATTATGATTTAGGGGAGAGAATTGAGGTATTATGATTTAGAGGCATGCAGAATTTGGAGTGAAGTGACCCTGAGTTAGGTCTAGCCTCTGCCATTTATAGCTGGGGATCATGGAGCCAGTCCCTTACTATTGATTGCTAATCCCCAATTTCTTTCTTTGCAAAAATGAGGCCCATCATGGCCACCACAGAAGGTTATTGGGAGAAACATGTACGTAAAGCTCTTATATACAGCAGGCACAGAATAACTAGCTAGTTTTTACTGTCGACTTGTTAATTTAAGAAAAAAATCAGGAATACAATCAGGAAAACACACACACACACACACACACACACACACACACACACACAGCCCTAGCTGAAATAAAAACATTTCCCATTAAGATTCAACAAGGTCTCACAGGGCCTACTTCTTGGTCATATAAGGGCTGGCAGGTCCTCTCTGTGGGCTGGAGAAAAGTTTTGTTTCCCCAGCTGCACTCGCAGGGGAATACTCTGCAGGCACTGCATTGTGAACCTGTTTGGCTTGGCTCAGAGGTCTGTCAGCACATTCAGGAAGTGAAGTCAGAAAGAGGCAGGATTTCAAACAGAGCCAGCTGCACACAAATGCCCAGGCAGTGAAATGCCTTATTCGAGCAGGGTGCCTATCAGCCTGGGTTGCCATGGGTGCTGTCAAAGAAGGCTCTGAGAGCGGCTCTGTGCCAGAAAAGGGAGAAATAATCACCAGCACCCAGGCTAAGGCCATGGCTTCCACAGCAAGGCGCCCTGGGGGATATGCAGGGGTCATCTCAACCACTCCCCTGCTTTAGGTTCTCTGAGCTTGCTCTAAACCTGAGCTCTCTGAGCTTTCTAGGTGGAGGGGCTAATGTTTATCTCCTGGGAGTCTTGAAGCCAAGGTGTGAGATTGGGAGGAGAAATGAGAAAAAGGACAGCAAAATGAAGAAATGGGTTACCAGTGTTTGGGAGGGCAGGGAGAGAACCATATGAAGTACCTGAGAGGATATGGAATCCTGAGAAAGAACCATGCTGCCACTCTCCAGCCATATCTGCATGCCGAGGAAACACAGCCATATTCTCATGCCGAGGAAAGAACACAGTGGCTAAGACCTGAATTCAAATATCAACTTCTAGCTGTCAGTGGGAAAACTTTTTACTTGTCTAAGCCTCAGTTTCATTCACTGTGAAATGGGGATAATATAATATCTATTCCCACTGGGTTTTTGTAAGGACTAAATAGACCAATATATGTAAAAGAGCTTAGCTTAGTGCCAGCAAATCATAAATGTATCAGTTAGAATTTCATGGTTGCAAAAGGCAGGAAACTTAGTTTAAACAGAAAGGAATTTAATTGAAATATATCAATGAAAAGCTATCGTAGATGTAGCTCCAGGCATGGCTATATACAGGGCTCAAATGGTATCATCAGGCTTTGATTTATTTTTGTCACTCAGCTTGCTATGGGACATGTTAGCTTCATCTTCAGCTTCCATGTAGTAGTGTCCAGAAACTCCCAGCTCTCCATCCATAGAGGTCAGAGGGCTACAGCAATTTTTCACAGCCTCCCAGAATTATGCTTTATTGATCAGATTGGGTCTCATATCCATCCCTAAACCAATCACTCTGGCCAAGGGGTGGAGTGGGATTTATTCACTGGCTTAAGTGTAGGTCAAGTGGCCACCTCTGAAACCAAGGTTGTGGAGTCATTCAAAGCACATGGCCAGACAGGGAGAAAAGAGTATATTTTCAAAGGAAAATCAGGATCTAGGAGGGCATAGATACCGGAGGGATCAGAAGAAAATGTCAACTATCAGAGCCCATCCATTTAGTGATTACTGTTGCTGTTATTATTATCAAACCCTTACAGACCATGTTAGAGGTATCTACTACCTTTCTAAAATTAAGTCACAATGCATTACTCATCTTTTTACCTTTTGGTCTCTTTTAATGAGTTATGTTCCAAACATGGATCATCAAGAACCTATTTCTCTGGATGCAAATGCCCAAGAGGGGTGTAGTAAATGATATAACATATGTTTAAAAGGCTCTGCAAAAAGTTATTTATTAATATTAGTTACCATTATAATGGTTATTGTTAAAAAAAAAAAAGACTCATCCAGGCCAATTAAAGCAGAGAATTAAAGATTCTCCAAAAAAGATTTTGAAAATGTCAAGCAATCCCAGTATACCTGCTTCCAGTCTGTATTTTCCTTCATTCACCTGCTCATTTCACTGCATCAGCATCGACACCTGCATGAGCATTTCCACAACGCACTTGTTGAAGTAGTAAAAGTAGAAAAGAGAACGAGACTGTTACCGCGATTGAATTCTGAGAAGGAGAATCTAGTGTAAAATGAAATGTTCTTTCCGTCTCCTCACAATGAACCAAAGATCTTTGCACTTGGGAACCAATATACGAAAAAGATCTCTGAAAATTCCTAGTAATGAGAACAGGTTATAAACACCAAACGTGAATGATAAATTTAGTGTTGCAAGTATGAAATACTAGGAAAGGTTGAAGAGTATCTACTGTGTGGCTTAAGACATTTCTAGCAGAAGATACCATGATCAATACTACCATCAATAGTCTGAAAATCTTTCCATCTTAGGATACTAACGTGTTATTAGGTGATTATCACTTTCTCATTTATCACATGTTTATTGAGTGACTTTTCTCTGCCAGACACCCACCACCCACTAGAGGTGAGAAGCTAATGCAAGACATCAAAACCTGGTGGCATTCAATATATTAATTGCTGTGTTACAGGGAAATACAATGTGCTTTGGAACAAATATCCATATGAGGAAGTCCAATGATGGCTTCCCTGAGGACGTGATTTGGAACTTTATATTTAAAGGGATGAGCAAGAGTTTGACAGTAAAATGGGGTGATGGTGTTCCAGCAAGAGAGACCATCAGAGAGAGGATAAGCAGGATTCAGAGGGCGTATCAGTCAAGCATAGGCTATTTACAGACAAAACAGATGGGATTCCTGCTCACTTATTATCAGGTAAGAAAAAGAGACATTGAGTAGATTATTATAATGACTTCATCAAGCCTAGCACCTTATAAACTGCTGCAAAGAAGACATGCAAACAGTATCACTGCAGATATTGTGAAGACACAGCCAGAGCATTGGGAGGTTGGAGGGGAGCAGGTAAGGACGAGCTTGACTCAGCCTGGTCATTAGGGAAGACTTCCCCAAGTAAGTGATCTTTAAGCTGAGACCTGAAGAAATTAGTCAGGCATGTGGAGGTGTGTGGAGAGAGCATTTCTGTCTTTAGTAAGAGCATGTGTTAGAAATAGCAAGAAGACCAATGTGGTTAGAAAGCATGGTTCCCTTGGGAGAGGGACAAGGTAGGAAGGGAGCCCATAGGCGCACGTGGTCCCAGATGGTATGTGGTTTAACTCGCCATGTCCGAATATAGTACCCAAATCCTCAAGTCCTCAACAATCTGAGAGGCCAGATGACGGTAAGCAAAGAAAATCCAGACTTCTTCTAAAAATCACACTACTTCATTCTTAAGGCAGAACCATTCTTGTGGTAGTTGCCTCTGCACTACTTTGTTTAAAACTCACTTGGGAGGCCAAGGCGGGCGGATCATGAGGTCAAGAGACCAAGACCATCCTGGCCAACTTGGTGAAACCCCATCTCTACTAAAAATACAAAAATTAGCCGGGTGTGGTGGCACACGCCTGCGGTCCCAGCTACTCGGGAGGCTGAGGCGGAAGAATTGCTTGAACCCAGGAGGCAGAGGTTGAAGTGAGCCAAGATTGAGCCACTGCACTCCAGCCTGGCGACAGAGCAAGACTCCGTCTCAAAAAAAGAAAAAAGAAAAAAAAAACACAATAGCCCTTCAAGGTTATTATCACAGGCCTGTTCTCAGGTGAAGAAACCGAGACTCAGAGTCGTTACAGAAAATAGCTAAGGCCCCATGACTGCAGGAGGCAGGAGCAGGATTTCACTTTAAGTTCAAGCTCTTGATCATGACATCAAACCACCTCTGAAAAAGAAAACAAAAAACATTTAAAATGTTATAAAATTCCAGTGGCTCAGCAACATCACACTCCCTAGTGGTTCTTTGACACATAGTAGGTTTACAACAAATGCCGGTATCTGTTCCTTAATGTAGAAGGCGAATGGGGAATTCCAGGGGCCTTTTTATTTTCTCTCCCATCCGTATCTGGGCTTTCTGCCCCTGCTGTTTTAAATTCCATTTGAAATGAAAAAAAAAAAAATACATAACTAAAAACCATCCTCTGCCAAGCCATTTGGATTTAAAACAGATGGGCAGAAACCTGGAAGGAGTCAGGATTCTCCCTAATATATCAAACATTGCAGCCAGCGCCCATCTGAGAGGCTTTGCTGCATTTTGTAAAGAAAACAGGCCATATTTTGAAAATGGATGAGTAAGGTTCACTGTTTTGACTTGTTTCAAGGTCTGGAGGCCAGGCCTGGTTTTGATCTGACAGGTCTGAGTCTCCAAACATGGGTTATTTCTGTGCAAAGATTCGAAGAGGCAGCATGCTCACCAGGCACAGACCCGAAACAGCGTCCCTTTGAAGGTTTCCTCGGTGAGTCTTAAGTGGCATTCGGTGTCCATTGTGGAATCACAGTAATGAACTCAAAACTAATGTTTTTTATTACACCAGCAAGTCAGTCAGCCCCTCTGTTTGCTCAGGTGTGCAGCTGTGTGCCCCATGCCCTGATCTCTATACAATAACAAAATAAATATTTTTCGAAGGAAGAAATTAAAGATGAAGGAATGCCACAACTGATGGCGTGGGGGAAACGAGAGATGGGAGACTCTAGTCTCTTTAAAGTAAGATAATATATTTGCTATGTTATCTCTTTACTAATTGATCGCCCTCTAGTCAGTGAAGAAAAAAAAATCTACTAACGAAGTGGCAGGATTCATCCTATCAATTACTAAACACGTCAACTCCGCAGGGGGCTTCTTGGACTCGAAAAGCAGTGCCGGTAGATGGCGCCAGAGGGCAGGCTCCCTGCTTCTCCGGGTTTAGAGGATGGGAAAAAGACAAGCCAACAAATTGGGCTGGGACAAAAGTATGGGCGGCGTCCGCCTGCAGAGGGGACCAAGTATAAACACATTTTTTTAAATCATATGTGCTGGAAACGTCCTTGCTCCACCAGCCGGAGGCCAGGAAGCGAGCGCCAAACGCTGTTTACAGGACAGCTCTTATTTCAGGAATGAAGACTAAGGCTCAGCAGGTAGGAGGCCTTGAGAACTAGCAACGAATTTCCAAGAAACCCACGCTGCGATGGAGCTGCGGAGTGCTTGGCTCAGGGAACTCATTGGATAATGAGACAAGAGACGCTTGCGATGTTGTAACAAACCCAACCAAACTCATCTACATTAACAGGGGCACCAGTTTACTATGCTGAGGAGAATTTGAAGATCAAGAGTTAGGCAGAACGGAGTTGAAATCTTAGATAAATGACTTTGGATCAACGTCTCTTCCCTTCTCTGGGCAACAGTTTACTTACGCATCGTTGCAAAGGAGGGAATTGTTGATTTTTGGAAAACGCTTAGCACAACACTCAATATTCAGCAAATCTTCCGATCATATCACTAAAACCCATTCATGTGGGAATCAAACCAGGTGGGAAAAACAACCTCATTTGTGTCATCCCTGTGCCTGTCAGTATGTGCTGATTCTCCATGGGCTTATCACAGTATTTTGCATTTTACAAATTCATACAGGCCATTAGGGTGGCTACTCCTTTAATGTAAGGGCGATTTTGTAAAGTCCTCTTTGCATCCCCAGTATCTATCACGGTCCCCGGAATGTGATAACATCTGTTAAATACACAAGTTTTTCTTAGGAACAAGTTGTTCCAACCCACCAAGCTGAATGATTCAGATACAGTATTATGGCCACATCTCACTTTTTTTTTCCTTCACTGTGCTCAGCAAAGAAAAAAAATACTACAAACCCAGTGATGAAAATGAATTTTGAATTTTTAGCCAAAGACCAAATAGGAGCCAGATGCTGAGCAGCCATTTTCAGGAATGGCCAACTCAACCAGCCAAGGCTCAAAATAAATTCCAAGACAGAATTACAACATTAAAAGCAATTCTATGATTTTGGTGTCATAGCTGAAGACTTGGACATATGGCATTCTCGTCTATGCATGCCAAAGAGAGAGATGGAGAGGGAAAGGAGGGAAGGGCCTGGACCGAAGCAAATGTTGGGGAGCCAACAAAATCAGGGATGACAAGCTATGGTCAATATATAGGTAAAGGTGGAGGCTGTGGGTTGACTATTGTGAGTCATATAGACTCGGTCACTTAGTAGCTCTTTGATTAGGGAACGTTACTTGATTGCTGAGAGGCTTATCTCTTCATCTATAAAATGGGGTGTATTAGGCAGGATAGGTTAATCTGTGCTGCGGTAACAAACTGAAATCTCAGTGACTTCACAGAACACAATTTAATTTTTTGCCCACCCAAAGTTAAGTCAGTGGGAATCCTTCTATATCCAGTGACTTAGAAACCCCATTTTCTTCCATCTCTTGACACTGCTATCTCATCATATGGCCACCAATGTTACTGTGACAAGAAAGAGAGAGCTGGAGAAGTTATACTGGCTCTCAGGTGCCTCCACACACAAGCAATGCATATCATTTCTGCTTGGAGCCCATTGGTCAGAATAAGACACATGGCCCAACTCAACTGCAAGGAAGACTGGGAAATGTGGAAGAGTGGTAGATATTTGGGGAACACTAAACATGTCTGCCCCACAGGGTAATAATTAACTCAATCAGATTTGGATTTCATTGCATAAAATAGAGCAGCTGAATAACTCTTTTAATGGCTTTAAGGAGTTAGAGATTTATTTTGTCTGTTACAAAAAGTCTGGAGGAAGGCACTGTAGCAGCTCCACAGCTTTCAGGGGCATAGGCTCCTTCTCTGCTTCTGTTCCACCATTCTTCACATATGGCTTCCATCCTAAAGTCACTTCATGGTTACAAGGTCTCCTCCAGCTATCATGTCCACATTGCAGCCAATATTTCACAGCAATAAAAGGCACCCTATCAGCATTAAAGGGCTTTCTCCGAAGCTTATCCCCCAACTTCTAATTATATTCTTTGGCTATTCCTAGTTGCAAGGAAAGCTGGGAAATGTAGTCTTTAACATCTGTGAATGGGAGAACGAATACTGGTAGGTGATTAGCAGTTCATACCAAAATAATATTCAGTTCATGGGGTTGTGGTGAGCACTGTACAAAAGTTAAAAGATACTGCCCAGGACCTGATCTTTGTAAGTGCCCAATACATGTTAGTTGTGGGGGACTTTTGTCATTCTTGTTTTTATTAACCAGGTCATCATGTAGGAAACCAGACTTTGGTGGCAGCATCTCAGGGACCTGTCAGGGAAATTGATAAGTCTCTGGTCTTAGTGAAGAGAATGTGGAAGAGCACAGCAGGGTATGAGAGCCCCAGGCCTTGGGTCAGGGATTAGGACACGGAAATGGGCAGCACTCAAGAGGAAGGGCCGAGACAGAATGTCATTCTGCAGGGCTGAGCCAAGCCATCAGGGAGAAGGAAGGAGGGCAGCAAAGAGGCAGAATATGGCAGCTATACGTTTTCCTGAGGTTAACTTTGTTTGAGAGATGTCACTGGCAGAGAAGACAATACAAGAAAATATTGTGAAAGACCAGAAATTATCCCAGTGGCTACCTCGGTTGGCAGCTGTAAGAAGGCAGCATCTCTTGCACTCTTAACTTTGCATCCTCCCCCTTTCTACGCACTGAACTGACTCCATCTCTGCAATGTCACCTCACCTCTTCACTTGATTTCTACCCCTACAAATCTCAGCCCTTCTTGTGGCTACTGCTTTTTTCCTTCCTGAGTACTTTCCATGAGTCAGACATAACTTTTTGTACTGGAGATACAGTGGGGAATAAGATAGCTAAGCTCTCTTGTTTTATGAAGTCTACATGATGCTTTGGCCCTTTCCTCCTTGGAATGGTGCCTTCTAGGTAATTCTTCTGGAACTTCTGGAAGCCCCTGGGACTTCTTTGGTACCCTACATGCAACTCATCCACCACCTCATTAGTCCTATTCCTGAGGACAAAATCAAACCTTTTAGTCACTACAACCCAGATATTAGAGAGATGATTTAATTCCAAGTCCCACCCAATAAAAAATCAAGACTCTTCATACCTCACTTTACGGTTGGCTCAGAAACAGGGTGGGGTTAGGCCTATGAGTGGAGGCATCAAAACAGGTAGAATTAACAAGGTAGGAGAGACCAACCTGTATAATTTCAAATATTTGGGTAGAAAAGTGAATGACTTATTTTATCAATTAGGGTTCTTGATTGCAAGCAACATAAATGGACTCTAGGTAACTTAAGTCGAAGAGGTGTACTGGAAGAATACGGGGCATCACAAATAAGATTTGAAGGAGAAGCTGAAGGGTCAGGCCTCCGAAAGAACAGGATCCAGAGCAGCTCAGGGAATTTGAGTTCCATGTCTCTGTAAGAGAAAATAGTCCCCAATCATATGTCTACACTTTTTCTCCATACCCAAGAGACAAATTCTTAGAGAGAGGGACACTATGGTCCTAGTTTGAGTTACATTTCTACTTCTTCCCATGTGTAGCCTAACTGACAATTTCCACCAAGTTTGTAAGCAAAGGAACCTGGGAGTTTGTTCCCCAAAGCAAAACTGAGGTGTGCCTACCAGAATGGGAAGCGAGTGATGGGCAAGCAGATAACTCAGCTCTCTACCACTCAACTCTCAATAATTTTCTTATTTTCAAACCTCTGGCTTTAAGAACATTTTATGAGCATCCATAAGAATGATTCCTTCTGAAAACATTTTCAACTGTGGGAATCAAGACTGTGGCTCAATCCCTAAGAGTTGCAATAAAGTAGATGCTTACGCTGGGAATTTGGAGTGAGGCTGATAGAAATAACAATCATAGGTAATGTAACAATCCAAAAATATATTTTATTTTTTGTTTCATTTTGGCTTTTACAATCTGTTCTGCATTATTATAATTTTGTTATATTTAAAAAATCAGTACTATGTTCACATGGTTTAGTCACCTTCCTCCATCCTGCTGCCTAGAACGTGGATGTGTCATTTTGAATCATAAGGGCAAAACCCTAGGGATGGCAGAAAAGTGCACTGGAAGGAACCTAGAAGCTGAAGACTTTATGCAACAGGGACATCATACCAGCCCTGTCCTGTAGTGCTCTAGATTTTTACATAATAGAGAAATAAGCCACTATTATTTGGCTTTTTTTCTGTTATAGCCAAGCCTAATCCTGATTCCCTAAAGTTGTATCACTAATAAGTGATGCAGTCTTGATTCTAACTCAATGTAAGGGCCCAGATTTGAATGAGAAAAGGGGGTGACCCAGAGGTAAAATTTAAGGAGGCACTCACTTTCAGGATTGTGCAAATGCTGACGCTGTGCTCACATGAGCCTGAGAGTAAGTGTCTCCTGAAATTTTGCACCTTAGGTACCTAGCTTACCCCAGAGGCTCAGCTTCCAGATCCTAGGCTCTTTCAGCGTCAACACACTGACAGGACAAGGCCTAAGACTGAATCAACCCGTTGCTACATCATCACCATGAGAAAGTAACTGGACCTAGCCAGAAATTTGAAATACATTTTTTGACATTGACTATGAAATGTAAGAGTCAAAAAGTTTCTGAAGCCTCCATTTCATAGCACCCCTGCCATCTGAGAGCTAGTTTTTATCATTAGCTGGCATGAGAATGAAGAGCCCTTCTGAAATAACTCACCCTCTCATCTACTTCCCAAGCAGGAAATCTTGTTTATATATCATTTCTCCCAGATGAATCATTTGTAGCAAGAGTACAGCTTCCACTTGTCCATGAGAAACGTTCAAAACAATCTTTTCTACTCTACATAAAACCTCAGGAGTAACAATAGACCTTCAGAATGAGGCTGATATTTGTCAGCCTCTCAAAGTCAGGGAACAAATGAAAGTAACTATGAGCCATCAAAAATCGTGTTGAGAGAAAAAAAAATTTGTCTGTTGATTGCTTATTTTTCTGAGCCCCCACTGCCCCCCGCCTTCTTCAAAACTGGCTTTTATATTATGCTTCCTGCAGAAACCTCTCTAGCTCCTTCTGCTTCTGGTTCCAAGGTGTTATTTTTCACATGGATCTTCCTGAGATCTATGCAGAGTCATCATAAGGAGAAGTAGAGGGCTAGTGTGGGGTGCAGAATTAATTGCCATTTGCATCTTAGGGATCAGAACCCTAAGTGAAAGATTATGGGAAAAGGTAGAGTCATTTCTTAATATTGTGTTTATTTGATATGCTGAATGTTTGTTGAGTTGCACAAAGAATTTCCAAAAAATAAATTTTCTGCAGAATACCTGCAAAACCCTTGAGAACAGAGAAAGGGTAAGGAAGAGACAGGGGCTGGAGAAGGCAACATAAGTAGAGAATGTGATCTAGATAGTGGTTCATGAATATCAGACCCTATCCCAAAGGCTTTACGTTAATCCTCACAGCCCGCTTTCAAGGGGTTTTTATCTGCATTTTTCACGTGGGGAAAGTGAAGCTTGGAGAGATTAAGCAACTTGTCAACTTCTCACACAAATGGCAAGCAGGGATCCAAAAATGGCAAGCAGGGATCCAAACTCACATGAATCTGACTCAGTGTCTTTGCTCTTTCAGGTGTTGCCTCGTTGTCTGTGAAAGCTCAGTCAGTTTCTTCTCTGAGGAAATCAGCATGATGTGAGAAATGAGGCAATTAAGGATCTCGTCCCAGCAGGGAGACAGAGCAAACCTTTCCATTTCTCTGGACCTCAGTGTTCTCATCCATATAATGAAAGAGTAGGGCTAGAGGGTTCTTAAAGTACTTCTGCTCTCTAATGTATAAATGTCCATGTCTACATTCATTAAAGGCATCCAACAAAAGAATTAAAATAACAGGAAGTGCGAGCCACAGGCAGGATCCCACCTTGTGGGTCAGGAGTCCAGGAAAGGCCAGAGACAGCCACTGCAGGATAAAGAAACTGAGCTTGGCATTTGTTGCACTCTCTCATTTTCTCATCACCTTCTTCAGCTGTTGTCTCTACCATCCAGGTACCCTGGTCCTGGCCTTACCACCTCTAGTACTACCTCCCACTCATAGCACCCTATCTGGGCTTTCTTGGATGCCTGCAAAGCTAGTTAAAAGGTATAACTTTTTATCTAGCCAAATGGATACCTCATTTTTGCAAATTACAAGAAGCTGCTCCCCCCATCTGGGTAGACATGATCCTACAAGGGGATGTGTGGCTTGGCAAGCGGAGAATGGGCTGACTTTTAGTTTGTGCCTTTGTTAGTTAGCCAGATGCCCTGGTGTAGTACACAACTCACGCAACTGTACATGGCAGTCTTAGTGACTGCCAAGTGGTGATTCATCTCAGTGAATGGTATTCCATCCAACCATCTATCTATCCAATTATGCATGGCAGAGAGGAACCTAGAAGATATGTTTGACTCTTTTCTTTTTTTCCCTCCCATGTTCAGCCCATTATATTGTCAATTTAGCTCCTATTTATCTCTCAGATTTTCCGTTGCTCTCCATCACCAGCACCCTGGTCAAAAGAATACCATCTTCCTTCTGAAATCAACACTAGCTTCCTAACCAGCCTCCCCTCATGTATTCTCTCCTGTCTTGTGTTCATTCCCATCCTTGCAGCCAGAAGATATATGAACTCAACCATTTTAACACTGACAGCAAGTTGGAGGATCTTTCCAAAATATAAACATGATCATCACCCTTTCGTGCTTAAAAATTCTCAGTAGCTTCTCTTGACGCTTAGGATAAAGACAAGATTCTTTGACCGGGCCTCTTATATCATCAGGCCCCTTCTTGCTTCTCCTGCTTCATCCTGCATTGCCTTCCTTTCATCTGTCTTCTCTCCAGCTCTTCTGGAAACGAGCCCACACACATGCTATTCCCTCCACCTAGAACCTGGTCTGTCCCTCTTCACCTGTTAACTCCTGTTCACGCCGGGAAGGCTTATGCCTCAGGAAGGCCTTCATTGATCCTTCTGAGATGGCCAACTCCTCCTATAAGTCCTTTAGCAACAAGGGCCTTCTTCCCTTTGCATCACTTATCAGTTACACTTCTGCACGTATTTGTGAGGTCTCTGAAACAGCCTCTCTTTCCAACAACACTGTAAATTACACGGGACAGGGCTGGCGCTCATCACTGTATTTCTGACTCCTGTTATAGTGGATGGTACATAGTCCAGACTTGAAAATATATGCTGAATGAATACAGGTTTGCCTGGCTTGGAGAAACCAATATCTAGCAGAAGCCACTCTTCAACAATCCCCAAAGTGATATACAAGTTAAAGTTTCCCAAATTGTGAGTGTGAAAGAAAAGGGAAGAAGAGCCAACCATAGAAAATTAGCAGTTGACAAACAGCTCCCTCATAACTAGCCAACTCTGAATGCGTCTTCTATAAATCATTGTGGCTAGCTGGCTTCTAGCAAATATTTGTTGAATTGATGGATAAAATGTAATCATTCACAGCCTGGATTCAGTGCTACATCTGCTAGGAAGCCATTTCTAATGTATACTAGTCTCCAGAAATAATTTCCCTGTCCCCTAAATGTTCAAAGCATATTATCCTTCCCTTTCTGATGATATCTTTTATCTTGCATTAGAGTTATTTAGGTATTTGTCTCTCTCTTAGATATTTAGCACTGATTCTACTCCGGGCTCTCAGCAAAGGGCATCCAATGGGTATCTCCTTGGAAAGGTTCTCACAATAAGAATTCGTGAGCTCAGATTCATGAATTCAGACATCTATGGGTAAAGACGGGTAGGCAACACAAAGGAATACTGTAATTATGTAGCTTTGGGGATGGGAGCTGTAGGCACTTGTGGATTCCTGCTTCACCTAGTAGGTCCCCAGTGACTCATTATTGTGTGAGAATGTGGGTCCAGCCTTGTGAGATTTTCTGACTGTTCTGAAAGGAAATCTGGATTTCATGATATAATTTGTCTTTATCTCTACTCAGACTTTATCTACCCCCCAACACCTGGCAAGTGTTTCCCTTAAAGTAGGTGCTCAGTTAAGATTTGGGGAATGAATGAATGAATGAACAAATAGATGATAAGTGATACTTGAATTAGCCACTGTCTCTCAGAGGTACACACTGTGAGTTTCAGTGTATTTCTGACTTTCCTGAGTCCCCTCAAAAAAGATTAGTTAGGACACTTTTAAACCAATTATTGATCACCAAATAAGACTCCACTGTGAGAAGTCATGTTTTTGTTTGCCATCCCCCTATCGGGTATTTTCATGTCCAGATGGTCTTGAAATCTTTCTAATCCAATTCAGAGAACTTCCAATACCAGATATTTGCCCCAGATCCTCCAAATATTCAAAATTCAGCTCTCAGGACCTGTCATTTGTCACCTATTATATGCCCTTATTAAATGGAAACTCAGTTTAATAACTGTCAACACTTGCCTTGAGTTACTTGTTTCTACCAAATTGAAAATATTCATTAGTACATAGAAAATCCAACCTTCTTTTCAACTCTCCTGATTGAGAAGTAGTTTAGATAATTTGACAGGTGAATGAGAGTCTCAATGCTTTTGTAATCATGAGTTACCATTAGGATTTGAATATCTGTACTAAAATTTGCCTTTGCAACATCAAGTTTTAAAGGCAGGAGAGACTTCAGAAGTTATTTGGTCTAAACACCAGTTTTACAGGTGATGAAATTTGAGTCCAGGGAACAAAAGCAACCAGCCAAGTGAGTTACAGAGCTGAGATCCAAACTCAGATCTTTGGAGTCAAACCACTTACTCATTGTACCCTTATGATATGCCAGATTTCCTAAACACTTTATCATTGGTTATTTCTAATAACAACTCAAGAAAGGTGTATCATCCACATTTTCCAGGGGAGGAAACTGGGCTCTGAAAGGTGGCATGACTTGTCTCAAGTCCTCTCAGCTAATAATAAGTCCTCCAGCTAACAAAGCTGGAATTGAAGCCCAGATCTGTCTGGCTTGGAAGATGGAGCTTCTCCTATCACATTATGGAGTGGTATGGTAAAAGTCAAGGGAGCTTTGTGAAGATCACATTGCTACTGAGTGATGGATTTGCGATAAAAAATAATGCAAATGCTATCGAGAATTCCAAACTAGAGATTTCATCAGTTCCTCGGACCCCATCCTCCACACATAATCAGTATTGCTTCCTGAATACCTAAACTAAAACCTTCTCAAACTTTACTGTGCATACAAATTGTTTGGGGATCTTTTGAAAATGCAATTTCTGATTGAATAGTGCTTGGGTGGGACCTGATATTCTGCAGATTCAGAGATTCTCAGGTGAAGCAAATGCCCCTAATCCTGGGACAACACAGCTTCCTAAACTGGGACTTCCTAAATTCAACACAGCTTCCTAAATTTTCAGCAACCCCATCCCAAGATGGTCAAGCAGCAAAGTCTGTAAGGTGAGGGAGGGCAGTGTGGTTGTAGTGGGAGAGGACACAATGTTTGTTCACTTATTGTTTATTGAACATCTTCACTAAGTGCTGATCATAATGCTAAGGACTTTACAGTTAGAACCACATTCAATCCGCACCATAACCTTATGAGTATCTATTTGTGTCTACATTTTACATTATGAGTTTCTATTTGTGTCTACATTTTACAGACGTGGAGGCAGACTCAGAGTTTAGGCCAAATTCACACAGCTGTATCCAATTCCAAAGTTCATGCTATTAACCACAATGACAACTTTCTCCTCAATGAGATTGTCCCCCTTATACCCACAGCAAGTCTGAATGGCACTTTTGAGGGGGAAGGAGTCTTTGAGCAGACATTGCTAAGCTGATGTGGACAGCACAAACCCAAAACCACAGCGCTGAAGACTATCTTAGATTAGATATTGATCAGCTTGCTAGAGGAATGTGCAAAGGATTCATTCACACCCAAACAGAAATAAGCAGAAACAGCTTGAGTGAAAACTTAGAAATAACTTGCATACTCAACAATTAAATAACGGTTAAACAAAACATATTATATTAAGCAACGGGCATAATCAATAGGCAATGGATAGACAGATTTCAGGTAGGATGTTTACTAGTACAGCATGATCTGATTTTTGCTGGAGAAAAGGTGTATGTGTTTGCACACAGGGAAAAGATTGGAATTAAGCACTCCCAAAACATATCAGTAATATTTGGATAAGATTATTATTGCTCATTTTTTTCTTTTCTCTATATACTTATCTGTTATTTCTCTTTTTTCCACAGCAAGAGTGTATCATTTGTATAATATCTAACAGGAATTTTAAAAAATGCAAGAGAAGTCAGGGAGAAGCTTAAAAAGGACAGATACTAACTCAAACTATAAAGGTATAGATATTGTAACAATTTGAAATTGGGAAATATTAGACAGACAATTTAGTGGAAGAGAATAGAAAGTAAAGTCAAAGACCCATAAGATGTGGATATATCAATAACTTACTTTTTCTCTTGGAGTGGGAAGGCTTTCCTAAAAAATAATACAAAACTATTATAGATAGGCTGCCCCCACAAAAATACTATATATTCAGTCCATAGACCATTGACCAACAGGAAAATATTTCTAACCTATATGACAAATAAATAGGACTAATATTTTTAATATATAACATGTTCTTATAACTCAGTAGAAAAATTGGCAAAGAATATGAACAACTGTTCTTGAAGAAAAGGAGAAAAAGAGTGAGAGAATAGATCTTAGCTATGTGAACATTTAGGAGGGGCCAGTGTTTACCTGGTGTCCACCCTCGTTATTAGTGTTTTCGTGTAATTATCAAGGTAGAAATTCAAACCACAGCAGAACAGGAACAATCCCATTAGTCACATCTAACCACAAAGGGATACATCAGTTGCTTAGTGGGAGAAGGATAGGAAATTCACACCAGAATCCTATTTCACAATTCATAATTGGCTGTATATAATTAGACCTAAGCTAACTGTGTAACAAAACATAGCAGGAAGAGAAATAAAATGGCATCAAGAACGAGAAGCATGCTGACAAAGGGACTGAATTCCATCTCTTCCTGTAGCTGTGTATCCTTGAACTACCTTGCTAAACCTTCCTCTTCATCTATAAAATGGACATCAGAAATCCTATTTATAGTGCTTTTCTGCCAAAAAAAATAAGATGGCATATGTTAAGCAGTTAGTGCTCAACAAATAGTAACGATATTACATCCCCAGAATGATTATTATAATACAACCCGTATATATGGCAGGAACAGGGTTGACACTATGAGCTTCCTCCATAGGACTGAGCAGAGAGCAGGTCCTCACTGGCTACTGGATTGCGGCAGGCACCACCGCATTGCTGTGACATGGGTGGAGCACGGCTTTGCAGTCTCGCCAAATTCAAGACCCTTCACCAATACTGACTCCCACTTAGGGAATCTCTCAGGATCTCTGTTTCTTCATCTGGGGACAATTTTGGTGATACAAGCTATAAGGATTAAATTAAATTAAATCACATTTGGGAGAATGCTCTTTGAACTGTAAAGCTGTCAGCTTCAGCCCTGCCTTCCCCAGTTTGCAGAACCCATTTCTTGAGGCATACCTGTCTGGCAAAGTTCACCTCAGAGTCACCTCTTTCATTACCTCAGCCCATCCACCTAAGGGCTTCAAAGATGGTTCTAAGACCTGGACTCTTAACTGGGGCCAAACAGTACACAGCCTAGTGCATGATACCAAGATCAAGATGACTGGGACAACTATAGGAAACTCTAGGATATCCTCTAAACTGCCAGCATGTCCCACACACATGTTTTCCTTGCCTTCAGTGCCATCCAGACCAGGACCCAACATCCCAGGACCAATCAATAGCACCAGTTGTGGAGTGTGTTCTGTATTCTAAGCCTTATGCTGAGTATTCTACTTGCATTGTTTTAATTAATCCTCACACTAGATTTGAGATAAATAATCTTATCTCCTTTTTACTGATGGGAAAACTGAAGCTTAACAAGGGTTAGGACAAAAGTTAAGGAACTAATGGTTTATATAATGGGCCAGAGTTTCTTATTCCAAGTTTATCTGACTATGATCTTAGGTACTATGCTTCCTCTCTAAGAATTATTTTGCAGATGAGCCCCATGAAGGAAACTGACCTACCTACAATCACATAGCTAATAAGTACCAAAACTGGAATTAAAATCTATGTCTCTTCAAGTCCAAAGACATGCTCTCCCCATAATACCACGTTACCTTCCCCAATCCCATAAGACTAGTTTCTGCCTAGGTGTTCCTTCCCTGAGCCCAGAGCCTGCTGTTGTCCCCAGCCAATCAGTGAGTGGCCTGGATCCATGCTTAGCTCTTGTTAGTTTATTTCCCTGAAATCTGGGTTCCAGATTTTGTCCTTGCTGGTGGGATACCTGCTGAGGATGGACAGATTTTCCCAAAAGATGACAGATCCCTACTTGATTCCAGAGAATGCAAACAGAAGTTCTCACATCTACCTTTGAGAACGAGCACCAGACTAACCCATTCCCTTGCTTGATGTGTTAGATCTGTGAAGCTACCAAGCTCCAAAATGCTGAGTAGGGTCAAGAGGTTGGTCTCCATCCTGCCTTCTTGCAATGTCACCCTCTTGCTTATTCAGGCATGTTAGAGACCCATAATGCCCATACACAGGCCTGACCCATAACAAATATCAGCCGTTATGTCTTTTGTAGGCTTGTTCATTTCCAATTGTAAAACTTGTATGCTCATTGTGTTATTTCTCATCGCTCTGTCAAACCCTTCCTCTCTATAGCAGTGCTACAGGAGCGTAAAGGGAACAGAGTTGCAGATGGAATACTGTAACTGGACTTAAGTACAAATTCAAAATCCACCTAGGTGGTCAAGGGTTGCTACAACTGGATCAATTTGCCGATAAAAGTGCTCATTCAAGCTGAAGGATTTAATAGAGAAAAAGCAGACTAAGAAATAGAATATTTAAACACTTCAAGTCATTTCCTTGGAAAGGCTTTCTTCGTCTTGTTGGAGGAGCGAGTCATCTTCCTGTGTGAAATGTTCAAAGCTCATTTCCGGTGAGTAATGAGTGGGGCATTCAGGTCTGGATGCAGCCACTGTGCACGTGGTGAAGTCCACGGCACTACAGCTTCCTCTTCAGAAAGCAGAGGTGCTGCCTCTTGAGCCCCATTATTCTGGGCTCTTCTCCTGGCCACAAAACAACCAGAGTTTCTAAGGGGCATATGTGGATGGCATCTGCCAGCTCTCTATCCAGCACAACTATGGTTGTCTGTGACTCACAGTAAGCTCACACCGGAAGCCTTTTCCATGTGTTTCTGTGCAGGCTCTGTTGGCTGAAATTCATGCCAGTCTCAAGAAAGGTCTGTGGTTCTGGCAAGCAGCAATCGTGTGTTGGAGAGCTGCAAGGATCCAGCCTTAGTTCAGGATGTAGCAGCAGAAAGGGCAAAAACACGCCAGCACACACTGATATGTGTAATGAATGAGGCTGGACTACTTCAGTAGGCTGGAAAATACATACCAGTAGGTCTGCGGGAGAATGTACATCATACGTAACAGAAGGCTACTCATTGTCTAAGCCAACAATGGCATTTCAAAAAAGAGAAGACCCCACTGGTCTGAAGCAACAAATCAGGCAGGACAATAAAAGACTTGTTGTATTGGAAACTCCCATCCTACCTCTCATTTGGGTTAACCATAAGCCTTCAAATGAACCCACAGAAGCAGCCTGCAAGTGAGGTGGTAGAAATGTTATCACTTCTACTTTTGAGCTTCTGGGAGGTAAGTTGCCATAGATCACACCGATAGCAACCCCAAGGCATTTGAACCTACATCTGTCAGACTCAAAGGCCAAGCTCCTAACTGTTTCAAAATTCATCTCGTTCTGATAAATTGTTATTCAAAGTCACCTGTGTTCAATGCTCCAGCTTGGAACCAAACACCCTTTTGGAGTACTGAATAAATGAAAGAAAAAGAGAGAGAAAAACTGTCCTAGCTTTGCTGCTTTTTAACAATGTGGCCTTAAGCAAATCACTAATAACCTCTCTAGCCTCAATGTTTAATTCTGGGATCACTTTGACGAGTTTATCAGGGGAGACTCCTTTGTGCGGTTTCCTTTATGGACCCTGAAAAGGTATAGTTTTCTCACTCAGTCATTATTTGTTGATTCCTTCACTCTTTAAACATCTACAGACTACTCAGTGGCAGGCACTAGGGCAGAAAGATAAATAAGACATGGTACCTGCCATCAACGTAGTCACGGTCTGATGGGGAAGAAAGGCCTGCAAAAACAGTCACATGACAGTACACAGAACACCATGCTCACCCTCCATAAGGACATACCTTTCTGCTGGAGCAGACCCCGAACCAGCTTCTCAGCCGGCACAGTGGAACATGCCTGTAGCAGCACCCTGCCCTAGGACCGTGTGAGCACAGGGAAAGGGGCAATTACCAATCAGGTTACATCTTTGAACCACAGCCACTCTCTGAAATGACATCTTCGGGCCTTAGGGCCTTTTCCACTGCATAGCACTATTGGGTAACTCATCATAAATTCAGAGCTAGAGAAGAATGCTGAGACTATTCCAGTGTAATCCCTCATGTTACAGGTGGGAAAACAGGCCTAGAGAGGTGAAGGTCACAGGAAGGAAGAGGTAGATACAGTTCTGCACCCTGATCTCTAGACTTCCACGTCTTGCTAATTCTCAGTAGTTATGAGACACCCAAATCTTTTCCCTGGTTTGATCCTCCCTACCTCCTTTCATACTCTACAGTTTCAGTCAACTAGGTGTAATAATGGAAGACAAGGACTCTGAATGAATATGAAACTTCTCTGTGGGACACTTGAAATTAAAGGAACATCATTTTTTTAATTCATTTCCAGAAATCTCCAGAGTAAGGACCTTGACCTAGCTGCGATACCTAAGTCCCAGCTAACATTAAAATCTGCTGCAGATGAATCTCTTTTGCAAAATGTAGTATATGGAAAAAGTCTTGGATTTAGGATGCCTGGATTCAAAGATCAGCTTTGCCAATAGGTTGCCTTGAGATCTTAGGCAAGTTCTTCCCCTCTGAGGACCTCAGTCCATCCCCTCAATATCAAAGGAGAAGACCAATTCCAGTAGAAGCTCCATGAAGGCAGAGACTTTGTCCACTGCTGTCTCC
This sequence comes from Plecturocebus donacophilus, assembly GCA_004027715.1. Taxonomy (NCBI): domain Eukaryota; kingdom Metazoa; phylum Chordata; class Mammalia; order Primates; family Pitheciidae; genus Plecturocebus; species Plecturocebus donacophilus. The sequence continues at coordinate 20,949 of PVKP010009779.1, read as the reverse complement.
CCAGCGCCTTGAGCCACACATGGCACACAGTGGGAGCTCAACACATGAAAATGTCTCCAAAGACACTAACGTTCAGAAAATGGGAGTCCACGAAATCATTTCCAAAATTTGGAGTTCATGTCTGCTCATGTTTCTCCCCTCCCTTTTGTTCAAGGGATGAATCCCTCCCCAGCTCCCCTGTCTCTTAGCAACAGCGTGGAAGACTTGACTGTTCTGAAGCAGTTCTCAAGTTGCGTGACCTGGCAGCTGTGCATTCCTCTGTGTACTCTCATATTATCGTTTCGGCATCACTCCCCCTCTACTGTCACTCCTCGGGCCGTTTGCTCAGAACCACCTGCTCAGCTCCTCTGCTCACTTGTTGCTGAAAACACCCTGACACCACCTACCTTCACCGAGCTCACCTGTGCTATTGTGCAAGACAATAGAAGACTGGACACCCTCAAGTAGGGTCATATGTTTTAACAGGAGCACAAGTATACAGTGAGGAGAGGTAGCTGCTTTGCAATACTTGGCAAACACCAAATTTGAAACCTGTAAACATTTCCCAGGGTCTTTATTGTGCAGTGAATTAAGCAAAAATTTTTTAAAACAAAGAACAGTTACTACCATTTATTGAGCACTGGCTGTGTGTCAGGTAGTTTCGCACACTCTCCCCTGCTTAATCTTCTCAACAATACTGTGAGCACCCACTTTTACAGAGGAGGGAATTGAGGCTTAGAAACGTTGATTAGCTTCTCCAGGTCACAAAACCCGCAAAAGCTGCCACTAACACTAGATCTGGCTCTTCTGATTGCAACATCTCAAGTTTTAAAATTTAGCAGAATCTAGGCCATGTGTGATGACTCATGACAGTAATCCCAACACTTTGGGAGGCCAAGGCGGGTGAATCACTTGAGGCCAGGAGTTCGAGACCAGCTTGATCAACATAGTGAAACCTCATCTCTACTAACAATGCAAAAAATTAGCCTGGCATGGCGGCACACACCTGTAATCCCAGCTACTAGGAAGGCTGAGGCATGAGAATTGCTTGCACCTGGGAGGCAGAGGTTGCAGTGAGCCAAGATCGTGCCACTGCACTCCAGCCTGTGTGACTGAGGGAGACTCTGCCTCAAAATAAAAATAAAAATTAAAAGATTCTGGAAAGTTGTAGGTCCATTAAGAACAACCTAGTGAAAAGGGAACAGAATGGCAGCTATAGACCATCCAGTTCTTTCTCTACCCACTTTATTTCCTCTCCTAAAACTGAACGAACTTGTTTTCTGTGACTCCAGTATATAGAGCTGACACTAATGTTTGCGTGTTATGAGGAGATACTTAGCAATTATTAGGTCAAAGAGAGTTCAGTCGAAATGGACCTTTCAGCTCTTTCAATCTAGCCCTGATATTTTATAGATGGTAAACCGAAGCCCAGAGAACTTAAGAAGGTCACCCATCTAATTAGTAAGTAGCAGGGCCAGCCTTGTCTGGTACCAAATCCTATGCTCCTCACATGCAAAGAAGGGGCAATAACACTTGTCTATAAAGCTGTGGCTGTGAGGATTGTTTTCAAAGTATTCAGCTAGGTCAGTACCTGACATATGGTAGACTCTGCAAAGTGTAGATCCTGCTGTCCCTAAACCTCAGACTTTTATCTGTAAATGGAGTGTGCAAGGGCCCTTACCTCATATATTTGTTTAAAAAAATCAAATGAGCTCTTGGATGTGCAGAGCTTTGTAGCATTTGCTTCACAAACTCTATCCACTTGTGGAGCTGTTAGGTATGACATTTCAGGTGTTCCTGGGTAACTTCCCAGGTGGACAATATTAGAGTGAAGGTAGTGGCATCTGACCCTGGCCTCTTCTCATTATGAACGATTATAAAACAGGAGAAAAGAGAAACATAGGAAAAAATCAGAAACTTGCAACCATGTAGATATTTTACCTTCATCACCTTCTTCTCTTCTTGGTATTACTTGGGCCTCACTGAAGCCATGGGTTCCCTCCTTATTGCAGAGAAGGCTATTGATTGGAAGGGCACAGACAGCCTGGCTCTGGCTGGACTAGGCTTGATCAGGAGTTGGGTGCTGCCAGGGACAGGGCTCATAATTCAGGAGGGATCCGCATGCATGTGTGTCATGAGACTAGAGAACTGTGGATTCCGCCCGGTGTGCTGTGAGGACAGATTGAACACAAGGCAGTGAAGACCAGCTCCAGTCAGGGCGATCCCATCCTTGGTTCATTAGAGTGTCTTTGTTGGGGGACTCTATCACTTCCCAGCTGTACAAGGGTCTCTCTTCAGGATGAAAATAACCTTTGCCCTCTTTACCTTGCTTCTTACAGACTCCAAGTACTCAACGTTCTTTTTAAAGGTTACACCATCAGGAGGATTGAGTCGGAGGTGAGGTTCCATAGACAAATACTGCAAGGAGTTTGGCTGTGAAAAGATTGAGAGAGAAAGAATAGGACGATGGGGGAAGAGTTGATTTTTTTTTTTTTTTTTGAAAGGTGGTGTTCTAAGTTAGAAAAGCCCAGAGCCTATTTAAATGCTTTTGAGGAGAAACAAGGCAAGTGGAAAGGTTGAAGGGATAGGAGCTTAACTGATAGCACAAGGTCCCTGAGAAAGCAGGAGGGGAGGGGCCGGACCTCGGGGGCTGCCACTGGCCTTGAGAAGCGGAGGAGAGGAGGGTAAACAAGGAGCAAAGGAAAGAGCACTGTTTGTCCAAGTCCCACAGTCTGTCATGGTCTTTCTTCGCTCTTTGCCCAGCTAAGGCCGCATGCCAGTGCGGTTCTCGATGCTCCGCCCACATGAATTAACAGCCTCACCACAATTCTGCTAGGTCAGCATTTCTAACCATCATTTTCTAGATGTGCAAACCAAATCTCAGAGAACGTATAAAATTGTCCATGGTTATACAACTAGTATTACTAATAAAAATAGTGCTGACATTAATGTAGCCCTAACTATGTGTCAGACTTTATTCTAAGTACTTTATATTCATTATTCTGTTTAGCCCTATGAGGCAGGTACAATTACTATTCTGATGTTACAGAGGAAGAAACTAAAACACTGGAAGATTAGATTATTTGCCCAAGGTCCAACAACTTCAAAATGGAGCCGACACGAAAGCCCAGGCGGTCTGGCTCCCAGGACAGTATTCCTAACCATCATACCATGTCATCTCTTGTTGTGGTAAGCAAGGTAATGGAAATTAAGTTCAAACTCTCATTTGTCTGACTTCAAATGATGCCATACTTTGCTAATTGCATCAGGGGATGAGGATGGATAAAGGTAAATCTGCCTTTAGAGTTGAATATTCTGTACCAAGATCCAGCTGGAATGTCTGAGGACAAGTACCGGAAAATGTGAGTACCTCCTCAATAGACTTTCTCCAATGACTCATTGCCCCAAACTGGGTAACTGGGCTCTCCAGCTCCCTAACCAGCTGGGGTGCCTCTTTGGTGAGAATTTTCAAGGGAGAGGTTTGACAGTGGTGTAGTTTAACAATCAACAGTGCCGGCTGCATCCACATAGGGCAGTGGGTGCTTGACCCAAGTCTTCATTCATTTATTTATTCATTCAGTAAATCATTTCCTGACCACCAGTTCTGCCCAGTACAGTGTCAGCAGTAGACATGCAAGTCAGGCACACAGTTCTTTTTTCTTTCTTTCTTTTTGTTTTTTGAGAGGAGTCTCGCTCTGTCCCCAGGTTGGAGAGCAGTGGCTCAATCTCTGTTCACTGCAACCTCTGTCTCCCGGGTTCAAGCAATTCTCCTGCCTCAGCCTCCTGAGTAGCTGGGACTACAGGTGCGCGCCACCACACCCAGCTAATTTTTGTATTTTTAGTAGAGACGGGGTTTCACCATGTTGGCCAGGATGGTCTCGATCTCTTGACCTCATGATCTGCCCGCCTCGGCCTCCCAAAGTGCTGGGATTATAGGTGTGAGCCACCGCACCCGGCAAGTTCTTACTTCTTAAGCAGCTTACAGACTTGTGCTTGGTATAGATATGTAAATGGACAAGTCCATAGCAATGCACGGCCACTTCCTACAGTGAGGTGTTTCCAAAGGGTGACAAAAACAGAAAGGGGATGCCAGTTCCTGTCTAGGGGAGGGACTGAGATGAAGACTTCTTTTAAGAAGAAAAGTTTGCCAGAGGAATGAGGGAAATGGGGAGGGCATGTGACTCAGGCAAAGGGAGCAACACGTACAAAGTCAGGGGAGCCTGGGAAAGTGTGGCAGTTTCGGCTGAAGCAGAAATGCCAGCTTTGAGAGGGGGAGATGAAGCTGGAGAGGCAGGCAGAGGCAGATCATGTTACCACAGGTGCCGGATGCCTCCTGTAGGAATTTGATCTTTAATCTTTGCCACCACCCTTCAAAGCTGTTCTATCACTAGTTCCAATTTGCAAATAAGAAAATGGAGACTCAGAAAACCTAATGGGCTGCCTATTCACAGCTGATAAGAAACAGGGCCAGAGTTTGAACCCGGGCTGACCTGATACCAGAGCCGACCCTCTTTCCACGACATCATAATGACTGCCTTTGGTTCTGTCTCTAAAGTGATTGTACCCTATGATGTAACCAAAAAAATAAAAAGCCTTTTTTTCTATGGTGACAGTGGCAATGTCATTCCAGGAACTAAGGTTTGTTCCTTTTACAAATGAGAGTTGGGCGCATTCTTTCCCTCTGCTCATTATAAAGGCCTGCTTCCTACCCAGATGAATAATGAGGCTGTAGCTGTCTGCATTCAGCCATAGGAAGATGCATAATTGTATTTCTTCCATGATGGAAGAACCAGCTGTGGCGCTAATAAAAATGACTGCTTTTCAATTCTTTCAGCAGAGTAAATAAAACTCCCTTGTGATTAACAGCAAATTGGTTTCCTACAGAGTTGTCAAATCTGAAGGGGTGGGACGAGTGGGGTCAGGGAGAAGATGGGAGCGAGAGCATGTTAGTGGTTCTACTCCAGCAGTGTTTTCTCCAAGTATGTGTTCCAGAGATGCTTGAGGTAGAAACTGTCTTTTCTTTCTTTTCTTTTTCTTTTTCTTTCTGTTTTTTTTTTTAAAGACAAGGTCTTGCTCCATTGCCCAGGCTGGAGTGCAGTTTCATGATCATAGCTCACTGTACTCTCCAACTTTTGGGTTCAAGCAGTACTCCTGCCTTAGCAGAAGTAACTGGGACTACAGGCACCCACCACCATACCCAGCTAATTTGTGTGTGTAGAGATGGGGCTTGCTCTATTTCCCAGGCTGTTCCCTAACTCTTGGCCTCAAGTGATCCTCCTGCCTCAGCCTCCCAAAGTGTTTGGATTATAGGGTGAGCCACTTTGCCCAACCTTGGAAAGATATTTTCAACATCTTTCAAAAAATTCCCAATTCTACCAAAATAACACACTTCAGTATCACGGCATGGGGACAAAAGCAAAAAGAGAGCTCACTTGTTAACAACCACAGTCCCTAAGACTTTCAGGTTTGGGATATCAACTCTTTCTCCATCCATGTACTAATTCATTTATTCTACAAGTATCTTTTAAGGCTTACTGGTGATCTGTTCATTAATTGACTATTACTGAGTGTCTACTGTATTCCAGGGCTGGGCTTTGGGAATGAATGGTGAAAAAGACACAATTCCTGCCCTCATGGTGCACACAGTCTAATGAAGAGATAGATCTGTTAGTAGTTCTTTATGATTCCCTAGAATGGAAGAGTAGTGTCGAGAAGATCAGCATAAGAGGAAGAATGACTCACAGTTGAGGGTCACAGCCAGACCGAAATAACCATGCATTGAAGATGTCAGGGGAATCAAACCCTGCCTTCACTCTCCTGCCTCCCAATATTTTTTCCATCTTGGAGGTCAGGGAAGGCTCCCTATAGGAGATGGTACCTGAGCTGGGTCTTGACAGATGAATGCGAGTTTGTTAGGTAACGAAGAAAATGAAAAAAGTTCCAGGCAGGAAAAAAAAAGAGCATAAGTAAGAAGGTGAGAGGTTCAGAGGGAGACTGAAAATAAATCCTAAAGGCTTTATGTGTCATGGTCAAAAGTTTGGTCTTTGTACCCAGGGCTCTGGGGCACCATTGCATAGGTGACTGCCATGATCATATATGCATTTATAGAAGATCCCTTTGTCTGTTGCATAAAGGATGAATTACAGAGAGGTGGATAGTGGACAAGAAGAGAAAGACTGATTCAGTAAGCAGCAAATAAAGGTTGAGAGCCTGGGCCAGGACCGTTATGGTGGACATGGAGAGAAGGGGGTGGTTTTGAGGTACATGTAGGAAGTAGTAATCATGGTTGATTGAATGGGAAAGGAGTCCACTGGGGAGGGAGGCATCCAGGCTGATTCTCAGGATTCTGGCTAGGGTGTCAGTGGATGACAGTATTTGCCAAGACTAAAAACAAAACAACAGTAATAGGTTTGGAGGAGGAAAAGAGATGGCCTTGGTCTAAGGCATATTGAGTTTCATAGGCCTGCAGGAAATCTGGGTCGAGTTGTCTAGTGTTACTTGGTTATGACTCTCAAGTTCAGCAGAGGGAGAAGGAGGAGATGTATGTTAAAGAGCCTTGTGCATAACAGATACTAACAGGTATTTGCATACGCAGAGAAAAGATATAAAAGCCAAGGAACTTGATTTTATACTGTGTTCAAAGAACAAAACAGCAGCTGCTTTATACTTAATGAACGACACAATATCATATTTGTGCTACTGTGTTTTTTTCTAATAGATCTCTTTCCTTGCTCCTTGGACTGTAAGGGGATAGGAGCTATAACCACAGTTGTTGGTATTTTGCATACCTTTAAGTACTCATAGCATATATTAGGTATCCACTAAATATATAAACATGGTTTATCGATTGTCTAATGGCAAAAAGAATTTTTTTTTGAGAAAGACTCCACGCTGAATATATAGTTCCAATTATTCTAGCACTTCTCTATAAACGACAAACCACTTGCTCTCTCTGGGTCCTGTTTCTCCCCCACTGGAGAACTGTGATTAATGTCCCTTTCCTGTTTGAAAGTGCTGGTCCAAAGATTAATGAAGTAAGAATCCCTTGGTGATAACTTGAATAAGAAATGGGCTGTATTGTTGTCCTGTTGTAATGAATTTGAAAATTATCCTATATTGTTCAAATGGCAACTGACTCATCAAAAGTGGGTGTTTGGAAGTGATAAATGGAAAGTCTGAGGATTTTCTCATTAATTAATTTGGCTGTGAAAATAAGCACTGGCCTGCATTCCCAGTGAAATAAAAACAGACCAAAAGGTAACCAAAAAGCCAGGCTAGTATGGAGTGGCATAAATTCTGCCCTGGGCATAGACTCAGATTTTTGGCAGGCAAGTAATAATTTTATATAGGTAATATATCACTTTCTATTATATATTTTCCAAATTTTCTATAATGAGCACATACTCTTTTATAATAAAACTTAATTTTTAAAAATATTATCATAAAAATATTAATCATACATTTATAACATATAAAATAAATATAGTAATAGGGATTAAGTAAATTCTATATTTATTTTTTAACATATGTTTTTGAGTCTGCTTTATTAATATTCTGTCATGTTATTTGCCCTTTATTCTATTAGCAAATAAATCAGGGGTCTTTAGCTGTAAGCAACAGAAATTTCATCTGATGAAAATATACCAGAAAGGAAACATGTTGGGAATATATGGGGGAATTCAAAAGTTCAAAATGAAAGCTGGGAGCAAAGCTTAGGAAGCATGGAGAAGGACAGAAGAGGCTCTAGGGGTTCCATAAGAACTATGAGCAGGCTAATCCAGCCCTTCTGACAACCTGTGAGCTCAAACCATCCACCCCAATTTATGTCCAATTAGGAAGGGAAGATCTGGCCAGCCTAGTGAGGACCATGTTTCTGCCTATGGCTAGGGGACAGTAGGGCACCTTGCTAACTGTCTCATCCAGACTATATCCAAAGGACCTTGGTTGTTTACCTAAGGGATTTTTAATCTTAATCCTCAAAGAAATGAAATGGATGGTGACAAACAGTTTTCCCCCTACAACTTCTTAAAAGCATAATTTACATGTAAACAATAATGTTTCAAACTGACCTCTTAGTCTACTGAGGAACTGCTCTGATTGTTAGGAAGCCCTTCCATAAGCGTCAATTCCATTCCTGTCCGTCTATAACCAAAGAAGGGTCAGAATGGTGGTGGAATTGAAAACAGGATTGACGAACATCCGTTGAGAAGGCTGCGTGAGGGAGTAGCTTGGAGGTGAGAAAGAGATTCAGGGTGAAGTGAGCTGTCATCACCACGCTTCCAAAGGGCTGCCTGCCATGTAGCAAAGGAGTGAGGGTTGTTCTCTCTTTTCTTGGAGGCTACAATTAGGACCAACGGGTGAGAGTTTAAAGGAGGCAAATGCTAATGTCATCTCAAGGAGTGGTAGAACTTTTCGACAGAGTTGCCCTGCTCTGGGAAGTTGGAAGCCTCCATCTCAAGAGGTAGGCAAAGAGGAATTTCAGCATGGATGGGGTTGAGTTATACTCGTATGATCTCTAAGGGTTCTTTGGATCTTGAAAGTCTACTGTCCTATGAGCCTTTATTCTTTACAAGCCTAAAGTATGTCTTGCTGAAGAGGGTTCCTTACTCTTCTCAGCCACTGGGTCACACCCATGCCTCAGATTCAGCTTCTCTTTTTCATTTGCTTGAAAATTTGTGTTTGTGAAAGAAGTCTCTGTGGACCACTTACTGCAGAATACTGGCATTTCCTCAACTGAATATAGCAAGCAGGAGAAGAGAAACAGCATGAGCAATGGATTGGTAGTAAGAATTCTTGAGTTTAAATCACAGCTCTGCCGCTTACACACTGCAAGATCTTAGGCAAGTCCACTTGGGTCTTGTAATTCTTATTCTATTCATATGTAAAAAATATAATAACAATAATAATAAAACTAATAACCTGCCTTACAGGTTGATTAAAAAAATATGTAACTCCTGGTTTTCATTAGGTCCTAATGATGTGCTAGAGTATTTATTTGCATTATTTCATTTAATTCTTCTAACAACCACATGATTCATAGATTTTATTATTTCTATCTCATAGATAAGAAAACTGAAGTTTAGAGAGATAAAAACATTTGCCTAAGTGTTAGAGCTAAAGCAAAAATCAAAAGAGTTGGCCGGGCACTGTGGCTCACGCCTGTAATCCCAACACTTTGGGAGGCTGAGGCAGGTGGATCACCTGAGGTCAGGAGTTCAAGACCGGCCTGGCCAACATGATGAAATCCCATCTCTACTAAATATACAAAAATTAGCCAGGCATGGTAGCAGGCACCTGTAATCTCAGCTACTTGGGAGCCTGAGGCAGGAGAATCACTTGAAGCCGGGAGATGGAGGTTGCAGTGAGCCAAGATTTCGCCATTACATCCAGCCTGGGCAAGAGAGTGAGACTCCATTTCAAAAAAAAAAATCAACAGAGGCTGCATAGGCTGATTACTTTCTAATGCCAGACCACAGTTGTCAGAATTATGTGAGCTGGCATGTATGATACTGAACTTAATAGAGGATCTGGTACATAATAGGGACTCAGTAATTTTAGTTCTCTTCCACTCATCATGCTTGCCACTTCAATCTTCAGGTAAATAAAAACTCCAGTTAACCAACATTCGTCTTTACATGTGCCCCAGTGTCACCTTCATCCTCAGGATGGTCACAAGATGGCGGCAACAGTTCCACTTGTCAAATCAAAACACCACACAATGCCCTTCTTTTTCAAGAGCAAGAAAACCTTTCCTAGAGGTGTCCTCTCACAGAGTTGGATCCACAGTCTCATTCTAAACCAATCACTGACAAAAGAGGATTGATTGAATAACTGTTGGGCCAACCAGATTCACCCATGGAGGTGGTCAGCTTCCAAAATCTGCCTTCTGCTTGGATGCAAAAAGCAGCTAATGGATGCCAGGTAGGCTACGAACTGTTTCCCCTACACCCCTATTTTCCTAATAAAGAAACAGAAGCTCAGAGGAGTTGAATTAATATGTCCAGAGTCAAAGGGCAGGAGTGGGGTTGCAGCAAAGGAAGTGTGTGGCCAAGGTGATTCCCAGGGAAGCAAGCAGCTTGAGGCTGTGTCAGGATAGGGAGAGGATTGATGACAGTGGTTCCCAGCTGTGCTGTGCTAATGGGCAGACGCCACCCCTAGGGATTCTGATTTACTTGGTCTGTGGGGAGCCTGAGCCTGGGCACTAGATTTTTTTTTTGAGACGGAGTTTTGCTCTTGATGCCCAGGCTGGAGTTCAGTGGCTTGATCTTGGTCCACCGAAAGCTCTATCTCCGGATTCAAGCAATTTTTCTGCCTCAGCTTCCTGAGTAGCTGCGATTACAGGCATGTGCCACCACGCTCAGCTAATTTTTGTATTTTTAGGAAAGAGGGTTTCTCCATGTTGACCAGGCTGGTCTCGAACTCCTGACCTCAGGTGATCCGCCTGCCTCAGAGTCCCAAAGTGCTGGGATTATAGGCGTGAGCCACTGCACTTGGCCGCACCATGGTTTTTAAATGCTACCTAGGATATTTTAATGTGCAGCTGAGATAAGCAGCACTGGCTTAGAAGAAAGCTGTTGGAATATGGAGGCCTCAGGGACAAAGGCACAGAGTCTCCACAGGATAACAAGAAGCCTATCTCCTTTTTCTCCCCAATAATTGCTACCATTTCTTGAGGATTCCCATGTTTCAGGCATAGCCATTCTCCGAAACACTCTACATCTAGTAGGCAGTCAATAATCAAATGAATCACAAACGCTTTTCTTATAGAACATTTTTACACAATTTCCACAAAGTAATACTGTTTCCACTTTACAGATGAGGAAACCAAGGCCCAGAAATTTTAACAAAGGAAGTCTCTCTGACTTCGTGCTCTCCAAGTTCTGTCCATCAGCCCAAGAAATCGGGGTCTGAAAAGCAAAACCCGGCCTAGGAAAGCAGGAGTAGCCAAGAACAAGGCCCTAGAAGGACTGGTAGAGGACCCCCTCTCCCTTCTTTTCCCTCCCCTCCCCATTCTTTCTGTCCCCACCTCCCCACCCCCAACTCCCCCCACACACCCTCAAAGTTTCTCCTTGCACCTTATTCTGTTTGAGACCTCTTTGTGGCCTTCCCACCTGCCTGGGAACACACCAGCCTCTTGAGAGAAAGAAGGAAAGGACTGAAGCTTTCTGACAGAGGCACAGGCCGGAGTCAGGATCAATTCTTAATTCTGAGAAACCCCAGAGGTGGGGAAGGACTGTGACCCTGTGAATTGGGAGGCCTAGGAGTGAGACCTGGTCTCAGCACCTCACTTGTGGTGTGACCTCGAGCAAGGCCCTTCCTATTTCTGGTCTCCAGTGTCTTCGTCTGTAACATGAAGAAGCCGTACCAGAATCTACAGCTCATAAACTCAAGTGCTTTTAGGTCCAGGTAATTGATGTATGCTAATGGGGCAGGTTGGATGAGGAGTCGTTGCTGGGGAACTAGCATCCATATATCTTGTCCACAAAGGTGTAAATTTGTTGAATCTCAGCCAGTTGTCACCATGGAGGCCTGTTGGCTCTGCATTGTGAGAGCTTCTGATTCATTTTTTGAAGATATGCTAAGAAATCTATATGTTATGTGCCACCTCCTGGCTAATGTTAGTCTGATAACAGTAATAATAAACTTGTACAAGGCAAACAAAATATGAATGTGGGTTGAATTTGGCCAGCAGGCAGCTTCTTTGTGATCTGTGGGCCAAGTCATCTATAAGACCCTAACTCTCACATTCTGTGATTTCTAAATAAGGAGATACCTGATTATCTCATATGGCAGAAGGCAAACATCAGCATTTCTGCACTGAAAATTCTTTTCAAGAAGTAAACCCAACAGGGCACGGTGGCTCACGTCTGCAATCCCAGCACTTTGGGAGGCCGAGGCGGGTGGATCACCTGAGCTCAGGAGTTTGAGACCAGCCTGGCCAACATGCTGAAACCCCATCTCTAAAAGTAAATAAATTAATTTAATTAAATTAAAAAGAAGTAAACCCAAATGGCATTGTCCAGAATTCTTATTCTTGGGTCTGAATTTATTTATGAGGCTTCTGTGAAAATTATCCCCAAATCTGACCATCCCAGTTTGGAAAACTAAGGACCACCCTCTCTGTAGAGAAATAGTGCCCTCTGCTGGAAGAGCGTTCAGGAAAACACCTTTGGCATTGAGAAAATTTAACACTTGGAAAGAGTGGATTTGTTTGTTTTCACTTGAAATAGATTTAATGAAGAATAATAAATAAAATAGAAATGCATATTTATGAATGGTTTGATGTATGTTAGGCAGAAATTGGGCTTTCATGTATCCATTTGGGAGTAATTACTCTTAATCTATTAAAAAAACGTCCAAGATTAGAGAAAGAAGAAAACATTTGTTACATCAACTGACAGCAATCTGGAATGGGCAGACACAGAGAGGAAACTGAAATCTATGTCTCCAGACTTTGTTCTGGAAAATCAGAGCCTTTCTAATCACGTATTGCAAGTTTATAGGCTTTCATAATTACCTTCACTGCATCCTTTTAATAAATCTTCCCGGTGACTCTCCAAGGCACGTATTATTATTGTCTCCATTTGACAGATAAAATAAATGAAGCCCAGAGAGTTTGAGTGACCATCTGGAGATTCCTGCACAATTAAATGCTAGAGATAAGCTTAGGTAACTTGCGTAGGCTCTTCAAACTTCAATTTCTCTATTTGTAAAGCATGGATTAAAAACAGTACTCTATTTGCAACAAGGGTTATCTGAGAACATATTTGTGAGAACTTAGCACAGTGCTTAGCCTATAGTGAGCCTGGGACTCCATAGTAGCTATCACTACCATCCCAATGCCCATATCCAGGTCTTTTGACTCCTTACCTGTGCCTTTTCCACAACACTGGGCAGAGTCTTGAATGGTCAAGAAGAAACACCATGCTGCTGGGATTGATAACAGTGGCCCCAACCCCTAGAAGTATAGTCCAGATTTTTTAACCATTAGTGACTTTGATAATAGCTCTTAAGATCTTGAATTGCCTCATTAAAATAGGTTGTTCTAAATGGAGGAAGTTATGGTTCCTGCGAAGTGTGCACCCCACATCACACAAGGACTATTATGTAGATTCCTGAAATCAACATTTAATAAGAACATGGATATGCTGGCCAATATCCAAAAACAAGTGCTGACGGGTCCAACATCTGCATCAGAACTGTTGAAGGAACTCGGGATATTTGGCCAGGAGAAGAGAAGACTCCGGAGCACATTCATTCACTCACTCTTTCACTTGTTTATTCATCCTACCACATTTCCTAAGTGCTTACTCTGTGCATAGCACCATATCGAGTGCTGAGGATACAGCAAAATAGACCTAAGGGCTGGTCTCATGAAACCTAATCTAGTGAGATCAGAGCGGTAGGGGACATCATGTGGAAAATCAGCTTTGATCTGGGTGAGCCCATATAGCAGGACCCAGGCCAGCCGAACAGTAGATTTGGGCAGAACTTTTAAACTGGCTGGAGGGAAATGGCTGAAGTGTGAGGGCTACTTATTGCTGAGAGCATGCAAGATGAGGCTAGGAACCTGTGGAAGGCTTTAGAAGGGATTCAAGGTGGCGGGGGGGATTTGGCCATCTTAGTTTCCTTGGAGCCTAGACACTGTGGATGCGTCAGCTTTGCCCGCCGGCTCTGGAAAGGCCCTCTGAAGCTGTCACTTGTGCTTTCGCTCTGAGACGGGAATCACAAGGACCTAGTTCTCCTTCTTTGGCTTCCTTTCTTAAGCCTCTGTCTTCTTGGTGGTTCAGTGATACTGTGGCCTTTTCTCTTCTGGTCGTAGACGATTCTGAATGGTGTCCTTTAACCACAGAACATAAAGGAATTGGCAGCAAAAAGTTTTAGGACAGGACATGGATTTTTCAAAAATACAAAAAAAAAATTTATCTCCATTGTCAAGAAATTAGGTGTAAAATTTAAGCAACAGGAATGAGAGGGAAAAATCACCCAACGGTAACAACTGTCCACAATATTTCCTTCCATTTTTTCCTTCTGTTTAGGATTTTATTTTTATTTATCTGTTTGTTTACTTATTTATTTTGAGACAGGGTCTTGCTCTACCGCCCAGGCTGAAGTGTAATAGCACCATCTCCACTCACTGCGATCTCCACCTCCCAGATTCAAGCAATCCTCCTGCCTTAGCCTCCCGAGTAGCTGGAATTACAGGTGTGTGCCGCGGCACCTGGCTTATTTTGTATTTTTGGTAGAGACAGGGTTTCACCATGTTGGCCAGGCTGGTCTTGAGCTCCTGACCTCATGATCTGCCCACCTTGGCCTCCCAAAGTGCTGGGATTACAGGTGTGAGCCCCATGTTCAGCCTATTTTATTTTTTAAGTGCATGTGATCACACCAGATCCTACTGTTTCACTTAGGATTATTCAAACAAAATCTTTCTGTAAAGTAATAAGTTCTTCATTACAATCTTATATAATTAGGGTGGTGCAAAAGCAATTGCGATTTTTGCCATTACTGTTAATATTTATTTAGTAGTCATTTATTTAGTATGCATTTATTTAAAGTATTTGCCAATACTTTTAATAAATTATGTAATTATGTTATTATATAATATTGTTTTGAGTTAATACACCATAGTTTGCTCATCCATTTCCAATTTTTGATGTTATAAACCAGGCCCAGATCTAAGATATTCTATGACTGTCTGAAATGTGAAGAAATATTTGTGTACAAAGATGTTTGTTGTGGCTTTTCATTTCCTACTGTTTCTCCTCTTCCCCACCCTCTGCACATAACAAACACAGACACACACCCCTAACTACTTGCTCTTTGCTGAACAAGCCAAAGTCTCCAGACATGGCGTATGCTGTTCTCTTTTCTGGAATACCCACAACCCACTACCCTTCATAATGCACTTATTCATTCTTTAAGATCAAGCTCAAATGTCATCTGCTTTGCAAAGTCTCCTTCACAGCTCCCTGAGGTCCCATTTCTCTGTCCCATCACACCTCTCTCTTATCACTCTGGTGACTGAGTAAATGAGATATTTGGTTAGCTATTTAGAAAGTTAATTAATTGTTACACTGCTGGCCAATTTCTATAAGGGAAGTGGTCTAGCATTAGGCTAGAAAAGTCTCTCACATGTGTATGCGTGTGTGTGTGCAAAAACATTCTTTCTTCCTGTCTGTTCTGGATTAGTTGGGTGTGTTCTTATGAGATGCTGACACTGTGGTGCAGTGGAAGGAGCCATGGTCTTTGCCCAGTTTGAATCCTTCCTCGCACTTTCTTCTAACACATTCTGAATAAAAACCATGTGTCAGACGCTACTTTGGGCTCTGGAAGTACAAAAGCAAACAAGATATGGTCTCCCCTCTTAAGAAACCTAGAGTTAGGGCCAGGCGTGGTGGCTCACACCTGTAATCTCAGCCCTTTGGGAGGCTGAGGCTAGTAGATCACGAGGTCAGGAGTTCGAGACCAGCCTGACCAACATGGAGAAACCCCATCTCTACTAAAAATACAAAAATTAGCCAACTGTTAAAGTATCCGGCTGTGGTGGTACATACCTGTAAATCCAGCTACTCAGGAAACTGAGGCAGGAGAATTGCTTGAACCCAGGAGGCAGAGGTTGCAGTAAGCCAAGATCATGTCATTGCACTCCAGCCTGGATGACAGAACGAGACTCCATCTCAAAAAAGAAACAAAGAGAGAAAGAGAAGAAAGAAAATAAAGGAAAGAACGAGAAGAAAGAAAAGAAAGAAAGAGAGAAAAGGAAGGAAGGAAAGAAGGAAAGAAAGAAAGAAACAAAGAAGGAAAGGAGGGAGGGAGGGAGGGAGGGAAGCTAGAGTTTAGTGCAGACAGAAAGCAAATGCAAAAATGTAAAAATGCATAGAATCTGCACAGGTACTGTGATAGAAATCCATATGGGCTATGGTTTGGGGAAAATAAAGGAGGAAACGGCTCTGTGGGGAGGGAGAAGATTGGCATTGGATAAAGTGTGAGAAGAATTGACACAGATTTGAAGATCAGGAGGTGTTCCCTGAGTAGACCAAAGAAGAAAGTGCATATGCAACCAGATAGAGCACGAAGAGATCTGCTTCAGGGGTCTCATCTAGGTTCGCACTACTGATGGATGATAGGAGGATTAAATTAAATAAGATAACATGTATAAAGTGCTTTGTGCCATGATTGGGCCTCAGGATGAGCCTAGTAGAGGACAGCTGTGCCAGATTGTCTCTTGAAACTCAGTACCACTTTTGCCCTTAGAAGCCTAATAACTAAGTCTTGCAAAATCCCTATTCCCATAATGTATTAGTTTGCTAGAGCTGCCATAACAAAGGGCCACAAACTGGGTGGTTTTAACAACAGAAACTAATTGTCTCACAGTCCTGTAGGCTGAAAATTTAAGATCAAGGTGTTGGCATTGCTCGTTTCTGAAGTCTCTCTTCTTGACTTGTGGATGGCCATCTCATCTCTATGTCTTCACGTGGTCTTCTCTCTGTACCTACTTGTGTCCTAAGCTCCTTTTTCTATAAGGACATCAGTTATATTAGATTAGGACCCACCCACATAACCTCATTTTACTTTAATCCCTTTTTAAAGGTACTTGGGGGTATGAACTTCAACATGTGAACTTGAGGGGACAGCATTCAGACCGTATCACAAAGTTTCAGGCTTAGAACCATAATGCAATATTTGAAAAGCAGAAGAGACTCAAAAGCCAGTATTTTGGTTTTCAGCAGGTGGCAGATATAAGGTTTTTTTCTGGAGCTGTACCTTCTAGCCATGCTCTTGAACATAACCCATTTAGCTGCTGTGGACAGCCCAGAGCATTAGCAGCAGCTTCCTGCCATGACTGCATTTCATCACTTCCTGAACACTGGCAGTTGGCTCGCCTAACATTTGTTCTGCCAGTTCTGCTAACAGCTTTGTAAGCTTCTAATTTCCTGAATAAAATTTATTCCTGTTTGAGATACCTACAGTGGTTTTTGTTTTTTACTCAGCCTTAAAGACTATAGTAGTTATTATTTTAAGTGTTGATATGGTTTAGATCTCTGTCCCTGCCCAAATCTCATGTTGAATAGCAATCCCCAGTGTTGGAGGTGGGGCCGGGTGGGAGGTGATTAGATCATGGGGGCGAAGTTCTCATAAATGGTTTAGCACCATCCTCCCTTAGTACTGTGTAGTGAGCCAGTGAGTTATCATGAGACCTGGTTGTTTAAAGTTGCAGCACCTCTCCCCTCTCTCTCTTGCTCCTGCTTTGACCATGTAAAACATCCCTGCTTCCGTTTCACCTTCCACCAGGATTGTAAGTTTCCTGAGGCCTCCCTGGAAACTGAGCAGATGCCAGCATCATGCTTCCTGTACAGCCTGTGGAACCATGAGCCAATTAAACCCTCTTTTCTTTATAAATTACCCGGTCTCAGTATTTCTTTATAGCAACACAAGAACAAACGAATATAAATGGTATGGGATGGTTGATGAGTGGAGTCTCCAGGAATCTATTAAAGAGAAGAGGGTGGCAAGGCAGGCCTGAACAGATCTTGGAGAAAATGGGATATGAACTAATGAGCTGGAATTTGTTCTATGGGCTAAGATGTCATAAACTTTCCCACTGAAATACCTCTTATGGCAGAAAGAGCAAATTTGTACTGCTAAGGTAATATGTTTGGATCCGTGTTCCCCCTGCAAATCTCATGTTGAGCTGTGATCCCCAGTGTTAGAGGTGGAGCCTGGTGGGAGGTAATTGGATCATGGGACCAATTTCTCATGAATGTTTTAGTACTATCCCCTTGGTACTGTCCTCAAGGTAGTGAGTGAATTCTCATGAGATCTGGTGGTTTCAGAGTGTGTGGCGCCACCCGCTTACCTCTCGCTTGCTCCTGCTTTCATCATGTGAAGTGCCTGCTCCCGCTTTGCCTTCTGCCGTGACAAAAATCTCCCTGAGGCCTCCCCAGAAGCAGATGCCACTATGCCTCCAGTACAGCCTGCAGAACTGTGAGCAAATTAAACCTCTTTTCTTATCAATTACCCAGTCTCGGTATTTCTTTATAGCACTACGAGTATGGACTCATACACAAGGGCTCTGCTACCAGCTGCTACAAGTAAAAATAATTATTTGAAATACTGCAGCTCATCCAAATGTTTCATCTTGGCTATAATATATTCATTTGTTTTTATGTAAGGTAATGTTTTTAGTTACTAACCATCAAGTAAAATTAGCATTCTAAAGTGATGTTATGGTTAGCGTATGGCTTGGGTACTGTCTGGGACCTGGTGACATGCCACAGTTTGGGAAGCATAGCCTGAGACAACATGAAGATACTGAACAGTTTTGAGGAACAAAGTAAAAATAAAGAAGTTGCTTTTCTGAATGATCTCTGTGCTACTGTGTTAAGGCAGGGAGATTTGTTTGAAGGCCACTGTAACAATTCAAGTGAAACACGATGAGACACTGAAGGCAGACCTGGCAGGGACTATGAGGAGAAAGGAATCAACACAGGGAATGAAGAGAGCATGGGCAGGTTCTTTCACTCCAGAACTCAGCAGAATAAACAGGTTGAACCATATGACAGACAAGAGCCTCCCAGTCCAAAGATACTGACATTTTGCTCTGCGTACCTTTACTTTCCCTTATGCTTGCCTCTTAGTCCATTATAAATATTCATAGTTTATTTCACTCAAAAGCCAGCTGAGGGGTCTTTAGCTACTAGTTTTGCCAATGAGACAAAATTGTGCAGACTTGTTTTGTTTTGTTCTTTTGTTTTGCTTTGTTTTCTGAGAGGGAGTCTTGCTCTGTTCCAGGCTGGAATGCAGTGGCACAATCTCAGCTCACTGCCACCTCCGCATCCCAGATTCAAGAGATTATCTTTTACCTCAGCCTCCCAAGTAGCTTGGACTACAGGTGTTGACCACCACTCCCAGCTAATTTTTTGTATTTTTAGTAGAGATGGGGTTTCACCATGTTGGCCAGGATGGTCTCAAGCTCCTGACCTCGTGATCCACCTGCCTCAGCCTCCCAAAGTGCTGGGATTACAGGTGTGAGCCACTCTGCCCAGCCGACTTACTTGTTTTAAAGGAGGAGAGGAAGTTCTAGATATAAGAAGTTTTTTTTTTTTTTTTTTTTTTTTTTGAGATGGAGTCTCACTCTGTCATCCAGGCTGGAGTACAGTAGAGCTATCTTGGCTCACTGCAACCTCCACCTCCCAGGTCCAAGCAATTCTCCTGCCTCAGCCTCCCAAGTAGCTAGAATTACAGGCACATGTCACTGCACTTGGCTAATTTTTATATTTTTAGGAGAGACGGGATTTCACCGTGTTGGCTAGGCTGGTCTCAAACTCCTGACCTCAAGTGATCCACCTGCCTTGGCCTCCGAAAGTGCTGGGATTACAGGCCTGAGCCACTGAGCCCAGCCTAAGCAATGATATTTTGACAAAGGATTTGAGTAATTTCCAATTCCAGTTTTGTAACGTTACCTGACATGTAAAGGCACTCAATAAATAACTGTTGAATTACCAAAGTAATGAATGATGAGTTACGTATTTCAATGCATTCGAACACTTCTTATGGGAAGACTTCCCTTTCATTATCTGTGCAACTTGGCCTCATCTTGGCCCTTCTGCCATAATGCAGGACCTGTGCTTATGCTGTTGTCTCTGCTTAAAAATACCCTTTGTCTTGTAACCCATCTGGAAAATGTCTACTCACTTGTCATAACTCAGTTCTGACATACATTGTTAGAGGAGAGTGTAACTATGTAAAATGAACATAGGCATTAAAGTTGCAAAGACCTAGTTTCACATCCAGGCTCTCACACATACAATGGGAAGCTGTCCCAAGAGTTATTTCTGCTAACTTTTAGTTTATTAAGTGATAAGTAAAACAAGAAAAAAAAAACTGTTTTAGCAAATCCAGTCATCATTTTCCATGGCTGTGAATCATATTTCTGCAGGCAGTCCAACCTAGTAATAGACCAAGCCTCATATTTGGCTTTGCTGAATGTCTTAAACTTCTGCCAAGTAGAAACATGGCCATGAGTTGAATAGCAAACACATCTGATGACACAGAAATCTCAGCTATACCTGAATGCACCAGAACTTTCACTTCATTCAATTTCTGGATTTTGACCAGGTCAAATATGTTGACTAAGCTTGCGCATTGCTGTGCTGGAGGGGTCCATAATTTAGGTTTGGGGTTGATCAAAACTGGGCAGGTTCAATGAGGCATTCTTGACAAGACTGTGGGAAACCAACTGGAAGGTGGAGCCCCTCATCCTTCCACCAAACCTGCATTTTCAGTTTGTGCCCTAATCCACCTGTTTGATGCATCAGGCACATGATGCATTTCATCCACTGTCAACACCTCAGCCTTGAATTGACAGATATGCTCAGCTGTCATCTTCTCTCTCAAGCCTGTTTTCCAGAAGTAACACAGAAATACTTGAATTCTACTTTTCTCGTTATATATCAAGAGATCTACACAAAATAAAATGAACCTAAAGGGCATGAAATAATAGGCATTTTGAAAACAAACTTGAAGGTAATACCAAACCCATTTTTATACAATTCAGCTATCACATTTCACATTCAACGTCAACAAGATCATCCTCTAACTGAAAGGTAATTTTTGAGACATTAACTAGGTTTCATTCCTTAGGCAAGTTTCCTAAACTCTCTGTTTCAGTTTCCTTGGTCTCACATGTGAAGAATAATACCCATGGTAAGACTTCAAGAGAGTACATTAATATATATATTATAGATTATATAATACATTATTTGTAATAGATTATTAAATATGTAATAATATATGTAATATAGCTACATAATATATAACAATATACATTATGTATAATCTATATAATACATAGTAGGTATAATATATTATGTATAGTCTATATATTATGCATATAAAATATATATTATTACATATAGAATATATATTACATATTATATTATATGAAATATACCATATAATGTATGT